>ML370386.1:2431-48744 GCA_005239525.1 Nicotiana knightiana
AAAAAAATCTAAACAATTAGTCCAAACAGAAGACATAGATTGGTAGAAGAGTTTTAATACTAGCCTAGGCGATTTATCTTACTAGGCGAGTGATTAAAAGAAACAAAAAAAAAAGGGGAGGGGTACCTGTCAGATAAACCCATTTTGCCGGAGTTTGGACGGACTTCGGTGGGTTTGAAAACGGGTCAAACCCACATGAATCAATTGCTCTTGTCAAGAGCAAATGACTCATGCAGGTCCGAGCCATTGAAGGCCCTTGAATCGGTGTGCCTGGCAGACTTAGAGTTCTGGAATCTCAGATACGAGATTGGGGCTTTTGGGATGGTTTTTTGACAAAACCAAGAACAGGAGGTGGTTTAGGAGGTGATGGGGGTTGTAGGGTAGAGGTTTGGGGTTGATCGGAGTTGTTATGGTGGCTGGACGGCGGTGGGGTTTCAAGGGCGGCTAGGGTTTTTAGAGAGAGGAGAGAGAGAGAGACGGACGGAGAGGGGGTTAGGATTAGGTGAAATGAAGGGGGTGGGGTTTAGTTAGGACACTTATATAGTTTAGAGGAGGTGCGTTCCTGGCCGTTCGATCCATTTCGATCAATGGCCAGGATTTAATCGGTTAGACCAAACGGCGTCGTTTGGTCAGGCTGGGGCAGGCCGGGTTAAGGGTTGGGTTTGGGCCTGGGTTGTCTGGGTGCATAGAAAAATAGGGGTTGGGCCTGGGTCTTTCTTGGCCCAGGTCCGATTTTGTTTTTTTTTCTTTGCTAATTAGCTTAATTAATCTAATTAAATTAAACTCTAATTTAATCCAAAAATGTAGCAATTAATTTTAACCTTATTCTTCATATGTTTACATGTTAAGAATAAAACAACCAATTATATATTCTTAATTAAATCTATGATTTTTTTATCAAATAAAATGATTAATTTTTATAGTAATTAGTTATTAAAAACTACATTACGTTAAATACTCGTCATTTGTCGATTATTTAATTAATTATAACTAATAACTTCATAATGAAAAACTTTCAATGATTTTGAAAGATGAATTATGGATATGCAAACAATGCAAATAATTCACAATTAATTACTGAAAAATTAACCAATATTCATAAAATCAATTGATTTATTGGGATTTTTGTAGGACGATACAGTGAGTAAAAATCACATTCTCACAACATGTTGACTCTGGAATTTGGGGATGGTTTAGATTATTTAGCTGTTTATTTTTCCTAATGAATTCAGTAATTCTATATACTTTATGAAATGTTGAAAATGGCTGGGATTTTAGAAAGAAACTATAATTTTGTGATTGTGGGCCAGCCTAGTTCCACGATAGTCACCATCACATACGGTTTAGGATTTGGGGTCGTGACAGAATCAAAACGATGTAATTAACATAGGCCACATGACTCCAACCTTAGTCAATGAACTTATATGGTTGCTATGAATAACTAGTGGCTGATACATATGACCTTAATGAATGAAATTATGTATTAACAATTATATAGACGGCCAATATAACTATGAATCACAACGATATAATTAACATAGGCTAATTGACTACAGACTTAGTCAATGGACTTATATGGTTTCTATGAATATAACTAGTGGCCGATACGTATGACCTTAATGAATGAAATTATATATTGTCCACTATATAGACCGTCAATATAACTATTGGCCATTAACATAGGCTATATGACTCCAACCTTAGTCAATGGACTTATATGGGTGCTATGAATAACTAGTGGCTGATATGTATGACCTTATGAATGTAACTATATATTGGTTGTTATATAAATAGTCAGTATAACTATGAATCACAATGATGTAATTAACATAGGCCATCTGACTACGACCTTAGTCAATGGGATTGTATAGTTGCTATGAATAACTAGATGAAGATATGTATGACCTTAATGAATGGACTTATATATTGGCTATTACATAAACGGTTAACTATGAATCACAACGATGTAATTAACACAGGCCATATGACTACAACCTTAGTCAATGGACTTATATGGTTTCTAAGAATAACTAGTGGCCGATATTTATGACCTTAACGAAAGAAATTATATATTGTCTATTATATCAACAATCAATGAAACTATAAATCACAATGATGTAATTAACACAAGCCATATGACTACAACCTTAGTCAATGGACTTATATGATTGCTATGAATAACTAGTGGCCGATAAGTATGACCTTAATGAGTGGACTTATATATTGTCTATTATATAAACAGTCAATATAACTATGAATCACATTGATGTAATTAGCATATGCCATATGACTACAACCTAAGTCAATGGACTTATATGGTTGCTATGAATAACTAGAGGTCGATACGTATCATATTAATGAATGGAATTATATATTGGTTGTTATATAAATGGTCATATAACTATGAATCACAATGATGTAATTAACATAGGCAATATGACTATAACCTTAGTCACACTTATATCGTTGCTATGAAAAACTGGTGGCCGATACATATGATATTAATAAATGAAATTATATATTAGCTGTTATATAAACGGTCAATATAACTATGAATCACAATGTAACGACCTGACCGATCGTTTTGAGCTCTAGTGCATCATTCGGCGGTTTGAGGTCGTGAGTAGCTTCACTTCATGTTCTATGACTTGTACGTGTGGTGGGAATTGAATTTAGGAAGTTCAGAGTTGTTTCAGAACAAAAATTCAAAATTCGGAAGCTTTCAGTCGAAAGAGTTGACTAAGATTTGAATTTTGATTAAACGGGCTCGAAATCGAGATTTTAAGATTCCAATAGGTTCGTATGATGATATCGTACTTAGGCGTATGCTAAGATTGAGTATCGGGTGGTCCTGGGGCATTTCAACACTTAATATGGAAAGTTGGCCTTTTGATGGTTTTAGAATTTCCTAATGTTACGACCCAAAATCCATAAGGTCGTGATGGCGCCGGACATCATTGTCAGGCAAGCCAATCATTAAATAGTTAAGTAAAATTTCCTGTTTTACCATTTTTGAAATCATTACCTTTCACTTTATTACATACTAACTGAATGAAATCCGCTAAGTAAATACGACAGTTTAATATTCCATTTTTTTTATAAAATATAAATCCCGAACACATCCCAGAACCCGGTGACACAAGTACATGAGATTTTACTAAGAATTTTACAAATTCTACAAAGCTTGTCCGAAATACAAATTGGACAATGAATGAAAATGAAAATACAATACATAGAGGAAGACTCTGCCGACTGCGGGTCCTCTCCGAGTGATGCAGCTCGTCTAAGTCTCCAAATCAGCCATATTGCTGTGAAAGTACCTGTGCAACAAATGCACAACAAGTGTAGCATGAGTACGAAAACAACGTGTACTCAGTAAGTATCCGGCCTAACATCAGAGAAGTAGTGACGAGAGGTCAAATTTGACACTTGCTATAAGTCAGTTTAGTATAATCAAGTGAGATGCTAAGCATGAGTATCATAGGCAAATTTAATAATAATCAGGGATAAGAAATATCAACTTCTTTCACATTTAACACATTAAATCTTCGTCATTTCAGTTGGAAATTTTACAACTTCTTAGGCTAATAAACTATAATAATTACAAGAAATACGCAACAATTATCATGCGCAAGAAAATGCCGAGGGTCGAACGACGCATACCAACAATAATAAAATGTGCACTGCCGAGGGTCGAACGACCTGAACCATAGATGCATTTATCTGCCCCGCTCGCGAATCGAACATGCGACGCGGTTAACATAATACTAGGGATACCCTGCTCGCAAATCATACCTGCGACTCGGGTCCCCGTATAATGATATAAAAATACAGGGTCATCCTGCTCGCGACTCATACATGCGACTCAGGCACCCAAAGTTACACATATTCACACCAATAAACCACATTTTTATCAGGAAAATTAGTTGTTCCATGAAGTGATAAAATTCTCCTTTTAATAAACATGAGAATAGTATTTAAAACATTTCTGGATATTTACTTGCCAATTTCGACAGGGTTCCAAACTCTATAGATTTATCCGAAAGCATCACATGATATTTTATTGACAAGGTCACAAGTACAACAAGTAAAGCATGCTAGTGGGTCCTAGACTACCCGGACATGGCATAATAGTAGCTACGCACGGACTCCCGTCACCTCGTGCATACATAGCCCCCCCCCCCACAAATAATAGCGCATATCATTTAGTTTACCTATGGGGCAATTCCCCCTCACAAAGTTAGAAAGGAGACTTACCTCGCTCCGAAATTTCATAACCGGCTCCCAAGCCCTTCCGACGACTCCATTGGACGCACAACGCTCCAAAACTATCCAAATAACGACAAACCAATGAAAAATGCTCTAATATTTGCAACAAGTCAAATTATATAATTTCCCAACTCCGCTCAGTGAATTGACCAAAATGCCCTCGGGCCCACGTGCCGAGATTCTGAAATTTCTCGAAGATATACCCTACCCATAGTCTTACTAACTCAAATATACAATTTACTCTAAATTCCATGCTCAATTTTGTGGTAGAAATCTAAAATAAAATTTCTAGGATTTCTTCCAAAAATCCCATTTCCCTACTAATTTCCATGTTCAAATTCATATAAGATCACATATTTAACTCAAAAATAGGAAGAAATCACTTACCTAGTGTTGCTTTGTGAAAATCCCTCCTTGAGCTCTCCAAAATCGTCCATACCAAATGAAAGAAATGGTCCAAAACTCGTGTTTAAAACAATCTTTCCAGGCTTCATCGTGTTGTACCTTGCGCTGTGCAGGTTGTACATCCCATTGGAAATTTTCCTTGCTATACACCTTCTGTTAAAACGGCCATAGCTACTTGTAGAAATATCCAAATGACAAACAGTTTGAAGATTTAGAAACTAGACTCGAAGATCTATCTTTTGATATGTTGTACACTACATAACACTTTATATATTCCGATATATGAGCTTCCAAAGTCGTCTCACCAGCCATCTTCAATTGATCATAAGTTTTTTATTAAATGCCCAAATCATGAATGGCTTTACTTTCTGGAAACTAGAATGCAAGGGCTACAACTTTATGTTTTGCAAATTTTCAGTCTCCTCATATATGTTAATATATATGCTTCCAAAGTTAGCTCTTCGATCCATTAGTTACTGTCCAAAACAGATTTGCAGCAGAAATTTCAGCAGCTATTTTGGTCCGAAATCCATTCCGTTAACCTTCCGAAATCCACCCGAGGCACTCGAGACCTTAACCAATTATACCAAAATGTCCCAAAACATGATACGAACTCGCTTGAGGCCTCAAATCACATCAAACAACGTCGAAATCATGAATCGCACTCCAATTCAAGCTTTATGAACTTTGAAATTTCAAACTTCTACATCCGATGCCGAAACCTATCAAATCACGTCCAATTGACTCCAAATTTTGCACACAAGTCATATTCTACATTACGAACCTGCTCCAACTTTTGGAATTGGAATCCGACTCCGATATCATAAAGTCAAACTCTCGGTCAAAGTTCTCAAAAACCATCAAATTTCTTTCTTTAGCCAAATGACTTCAAAATGACCTACGGACATCCGAATTTACTTCTGATCGCGCTCCCAATTCCAGAATCACCATACAGAGCTATTCCCAGGCTCGGAATCCCAAATTGACATCTATAAGACTGAAATGCCTTTCAACCCAGATTTATGAAATTCTTCTAAAATGCTATCTTCCATAATATGCGCCGAAACGCTCCCGGGTTATCCAACTCCCGGTTCGAACATACGCTAAAGGCCGAAATCATCATACAAACCTGCTGGAACCTTCAAATCCTGATTGGAAGGTCGTTTACTATATGAGCTTCCAAAGTAAACGATAGCTCTTTGTAGAAATATCCAAATGACAAACAATTTGAAGATTTAGAAACTAGACTCAAAGATCTTTCATGTCATAGGTTGTACACCTCAAATTCTTTATATATTCTGAGATATGAGCTTCAAAAGTCGGCTCCATGCATCAGAAAATTCTGCCGAAACTGCTTCACCAGCCATCTTCAATCGATCATAACTTTTTGATCAATGCCCAAATCATAAATGGTTTAACTTTCTGGAAACTAGAATGCAAGGTCTACAACTTTATGTTTTGAAATTTTTTAGATTCCTCATATATTTTGATATATATGCTTTCAAAGTTAGCTATTCGATGCATTAGTTGCTGTTTAAAACAGATTTGCAGCAGAAATTTCAGCATCTATTTTTTCTCGAAATCCAATCTGTTAACCTTCCGAAATCCACCCGAGGCCCTTGGGACCTTAACCAATTATACCAAGATGTCCCAAAACATGATACGAACTCGCTCGAGGCCTCAAATAACATCAAACAATGTCGAAATCATGAATCGCACTCCAATTCAAGCTTTATGAACTTTGAAAATTTCAAAATTCTACATCCGATGCCGAAACCTATCAAATCACGTCCGATTGACCCCAATTTTGCACACAAGTCATATTCGACATTACTGACCTGCTCCAACTTTCGAAATTGGAATCCGAATCTGATATCAAAAAGTCAAACTCTCGGTCAAACTTCTTAAAAACCTTCAAATTTCTATCTTTAGCCAAATGACTTCAAAATGACCTACGGACATCCGAATTCACTTCTAATCGCGCTCCCAATTCAAGAATCACCATACGGAGCTATTCACAGACTCAGAATCCAAAACAGACATCTATAACACTAAAATTCCTTTCAACCCAGATTTATGAAATTCCTCTAAAATGCTATCTTCCATAATATGCGCCGAAACTCTCCCAGGTTATCCAACTCCCGATCCGAACATACACCCAAGTCCGAAATCATCATACGAACCTGCCGGAACCTTCAAATCCTGATTCGAAGGTTGTTTACTCAAAGTTCCAATCTTAGTCAATTCTTCCAACTTAAGGCTTCCGAAATGAGAATTTTCTTTCCAATTTGACTCCGAACTTCCTGAAATTCAACTCCGACCACGCCTACGAGTTATAATTCCTGAAATGAAGCTGCTCATGGCTTCAAACCACTGAACGAAGTGCTAGAGATCAAAACGACCGGTCGGGTCGTTACATTCTCTCCCACTTAAGCATACGTTCATCCTCGAACGTGCTAAGAACTGCTCTGGAGTTATCTGAAATCACTGTTTAACACCTCGTGCTCCTGCCCGTGCTTCCACAACCCTGTTGAGCACATAAGCTTGATCAAATCTGAAGATATCCTCCTTTATCCATACAATAAGCTCATAACCTAGTTCCAACACCTAAAATTCTCTGTCAGGCTTGTTTTCAATATATGAACACCATATCAATTAACACACGAGGTACCAAAACACCACTGCGTACCTTTGCTGATTTAGCATCATGCACCGCATAATTAATCATCTAACCACAATGACACTTCTTGAACCTTGATAGCCAAAATTCCATGAATTCGATGCTCCCAATGCACCTTATGATATATATATACATCCTGCTATAATGCTGGCGATACCACCACAACGGAGGAGATGTGTAGAAATTTCTAACCAATAGCAGAGTTAACCAGACATTGAATCCTTACTCTTGACTAAGACCATTATCTCATTACAAACCAATAAGGGTAACTGTCCTTTAATGTATTTCACATAATCCTATCGCAGTGATCCCTGATGCAATAATCTCGTCTCACCAAGTATGAGCTGCTCAGACAACCAATCACCCCAGACATGACTAACAATCTCACACTATTCCACAATGCGACAATAGGGCACAATTCAAACATGATAAATAAGGAAATCTCAGGAAGGGACTACTCAACTCACGCAACTAACATGGATTTCCTTAGGAAATAGGAAGCAAAACACAAGAAAAAAATAATTATAGGAACCTCACTCAACATCACACTGTTGTGGCGTGCAACCCGATCCAAATAACATACCTGTGGCGGCGTGCCACCCGATCCCATCATAAAATTCACATAAGGATATATACACGGAGCTGAATTGCTCACTATCACAAAATACTGAATATCGATCACAAGCACGCTAAGTGCATAATACCATCCTGGGGAGACTTATAGAGCGATGCGCTACGAAAACTCGAGCACAACTGAGCTGCGATATATATACTCTGAAACTCAAGAGCTCGCCTACTCACATAACATCATTACTACACAGAAACTCAACACATAGGAAGTTATCAAGCCGTTTCACATTTCACACGACACAATTATAATATTAAATGAATTTGATGAAGACGGAACCACACCTGATATTCTAACACCCCTCCTTGATGAGCACTATACTGAAATGAACACATCTGACTCACATGAAGCCCATAGCCTTGTTTAATCCATTTGCGCACTTCAAGCCTATTCCTCTCACACTGAACTAGGCTAATAGCTTGACCTGGGTCCATAATAACCCACTTCCTCTCATAACACGCAAGGACAACCATCACAGCCGGGACAAACACCCCACAATCCACAACCAACGGAACCGAACGCGTTTCAGGCATAAATTCTCAAGTAAGCAAGATTGCACTTCCTTATACTTGGTCTAAATCTTCAATCAATCAGGTGACTACATGTCACGCCTATACAATCTTCCCATGGCCACGCTCCCACGACCTTCCACACAAGGTAACAAGTTGCATATCCATACCACCGACTACACTAACACTGTAAAACAATTCAAGGATCCATAACCAGGATACAAAGCCTCCTTCACCAAACAACGATCTCAGATGACACTGAAGACAACACCAGCTTACTCTAAACATTCAAGTCACTTTTTCTTGCTCATCCGAGCTCATGACATCCTAGTTAACACCGAACCCAATCTCGATTCTTACTCCCAGTTACACACCGTTTACTGCACCTAACATGCCAATATGAGATTGCGCAAGAATTCCATCATAACTCCTGAACGACTAATAGGGTAAACACCTATTCATATAAAAACCTCTTACTTACCTTAATTCAAGAGAACGATAACAACACTCAAGTGAATTCTCACAATCAGCCAACATGTAAATCCTTAAGTAGTGGCCTGAACCACCATACACCTTCCGGGATCCTCCTACACTTGACATGCCATAGCACTCGAATGCTCCCAAATGGAATCTATTACGATGGCCGACAATCCCCAAACACATATGCACAAACCACATGCATGCTTTAATTACACTGAGGAAACTGATCACTGCCGTACATGTACCATTTGAAACACCTTCCCTTTTCCCAGAAATTATACTGCAAAAGCTCGTCTCTTAATCATACTGCTGCCTGAAACCCTTAAACGCCACATTTTTAACTTCTGAATTCACTAGGACCACTATTGAGAGTCACCCACTCTGACTGGCCCCGAATACAATCAACTCCAAGGCTCTTCTAGCACACGAACACCCTTTTTAATATAGCACGTGACTGAGTCACTACCCTACAACTCGCCCATGCCTCAAGCATAAATTCTAAATCTCCCAAAACCTAACCCTGGTCCAATAGGACCAACTCGTGCACATATTTATCAAATCCCATGCCCAATTACTATTCTACTCCTTTCCCTTAGCTGTACTAACTTGCCAATATGCCGACAATCCGCAACCCCATGAGAAGACAATCCTACATCCCAACTGCAGGTAGTGGGACTCCCCCACTTAGCCCAAAGCTACTCCTTGCACCACTCTAGACCCTGCTGAGATCCTTTCCCCTTTGTTGACATGAATCTTGCTCAACCAATCCGTCCAATTCATCCAAATTCTCTTGTTAGCACTCCCTAAATACTCAAATTCTCTAGCATCATTCACACATTCTGCCTCTTACCGAATAGCCACCAGAATCCCTCACAGAAACTTGCCAACAACACAATCGCTAACCTACTCACAGGAGATAACCCACCTGTGGAAATCACCAACTGACACCTTCTAACGACGCTGAAATGCACACTTTCTACAACATCAATACCCCATCCTAAGCCTGCTCTCATTCACCAACTTTACCAGTCCGGCCGCTCCTCATGGACATCTACTAAATGCGCTACAATATCCTCTAATCCACCACTATGCTACCGCTCTCCCACTTGGTAAACTCATTCCTTTAAACAACATACCTGATTTCCGTTCCTTAAACCTGGCCTTTTTAGAAAGGGACCTACCGCCTAGCACTTTTCACATATCTTTCTTCATCGTGTGCTACCCAGTTGCTGCCTCAATTCAACATTACTCTCTACAACTCCTAAACCGGTAGATCACCACGACTTCAAACTCCCCAAAGATCATCCTTCTCGAGCTGCCTTCATTAGAACTAATTATTCAATTCTGAACCACCACACACCACGATCTCTAACAACCGCTTCTTCAATACTATCACAACACTTTGACCCAATGCAACCGATGAACTATAACACTGGCAAACTTAACACACTGTATTCAATCAAAACAGCGATACCACCTCACAGATGAAAAGTCCACCTCACTTAATAACACCAAGTCTTATTACTTTATCCCCCCCAGACTTGAACATTCATAGCCCAATTGCCCTTCCTCCACCGGAACCAAAATACTGAAATCTCGAAATTACGCTATGAGAAGAACTTCCTTCAGCCATTCATCACCCCCAACCTACGGGCAAACATTCTACCATTATATCAACACCGCGCGATAACCAATCGTAAGCATCATAACAATCTGAGCATAGCCTCAATATTCTCAGAAACACAGTGACCGAGCCGAATCAACATAATATTCTTCTATAGGGCAACAACAACAGCCCCGACCAACTACACATAGAAAACATCTCGTGCCATATTCGTAGCACCATTTCAATTCCTCAAATCCATGTTTCATAGCAAGCGCTTCGCGACGTATAAGATTGAGTAGGAAGAACATAGGCATAAGCCTCAAAGGAATCGAATCGCACAATGAGGAATCAAGAAGGGAAGTACTCCTAACAGCCTTGTAGCCTCTCGAAGATAAGTACAGACGTCTCTGTACCGATCCGCAAAACTCTACTAGACTTGTTCATGACTCGTGAAACTTAAGGGAACCTAGTGCTCTGATACCATGTTGTCACGACCCAAAATCCATAAGGCCGTGATGGCGCCGGACATCATTGTCAGGCAAGCCAATCATTAAATAGTTAAGTTAAATTTTCTGTTTTAGCATTTTTGAAATCATTACCTTTAACTTTATTACATAATAAATGAATAAAATCCACTAAGTAAATACGACAATTTAATATTCCCTTTTGTTTTTATAAAATATAAATCCCGAACACATCCCAGAACCCGGTGACACAAGTACATGAGCAATTACTAAGAATTTTACAAATTCTACAAAGCTTGT
Organism: Nicotiana knightiana; assembly: GCA_005239525.1. Lineage (NCBI taxonomy): Eukaryota > Viridiplantae > Streptophyta > Magnoliopsida > Solanales > Solanaceae > Nicotiana > Nicotiana knightiana. The sequence continues at coordinate 13,773 of ML370386.1, forward strand.
CCGAAATACAAATTGGGCAAGGAATGAAAATGAAAATACAATACATAGAGGAAGACTCTGCCGACTGCGGGTCGTCTCCGAGTGATGCAGCTCGTCTAAGTCTCCAAATCAGCCATATTGCTTTGAAAGTACCTGTGAAACAAAATGCACAGCAAGTGTAGTATGAGTACAAAAACAACATGTACTCAGTAAGTATCCCGCCTAATCTCAGAGAGGTAGTGACGAGAGGTCGAATTTGACACTTGTTATAAGTCAATTTAGTATAATCAAGTGAGATGCTAAGCTTGAGTATCATAGGCAAATTTGATAATAATCAGGGATAAGAAATATCAACTTCTTTCACATTTAACACATTAAATCTTCTTCATTTCAGTTGGCAATTTTACAACTTCTTAGGCCAATAAACAGTAATAATTACAGGAAATACACAATAATTATCATGTGCAAGAAAATGCCGAGGGTCGAACGGCGCGGACCAACAATAATAAAATGTGGACTGCCGAGGGTCGAACGACCCGAACCATTAAATGCATCTATCTACCCCGCTGGCGAATCGAACATGCGACGCGATTAACATAATACTAGGGCTACCCCGCTCGCAAATCATATCTGCGACTTGGGTACCCGTATAAATATAAATAAATACAAGGTCATCCTGCTCGCGAATCATACATGCAACTCAGGCACCCAAAGTTACAAATATTCACACCAATAAACCACATTTTTATCAGGAAAATTAGTTGTTCCATGAAGTGATAAAATTCTCCTTTTAATAAACATGGGAATAGTATTGAAAACCTTTCTAGAGATTTACTTGCCAATTTCGACAGGGTGCCAAACTCTATAGATTTATCCGAAACACAATTATCCAAGGAAGAATCAATTCTCCTTCTAGGTGATTAAAAAAATTAAACTCTATCCTTCTCAAAGATTTAGATACTAATTGAAAGCATCACATGATATTTTATTGACAAGGTCACAAGTACAACAAGTAAAGCATGCTAGTGGGTCCTAGACTACCCGGACATGGCATAATAGTAGCTACGCACGGACTCCCGTCACCTCGTGCGTACGTAGCCCCCCGCAAATAATAGCATGTATTCATTTAGTTTACCTATGGGGAATATCCCCCCTCACAAAGTTAGAAAGAAGACTTACCTCGCTCCAAAATTCCATAACTGGCTCCTAAGCCCTTCCGACGACTCCATTGGACGCACAACGCTCCAAAACTATCCAAATAACGACAAACCAATGAAAATATGCTCTAATATTTACAAGAATTCATATTATATAATTTCTCAACTCTGCTTAGTGAATTGACCAAAATGCCCTCGGGCCCACGTGCCCGGATTCTGAAATTTCTCAAAGATATACCCTACCCATAGTCTTGCTAACTCAAATATACAATTTACTCTAAATTCCATGCTCAATTTCGTGGTAGAAATCCAAAATAAAATTTCTAGGTTTTCTTCCAAAAATCCCATTTCTCTACTAATTTCTATGTTCAAATTCATGTAAGATCACATATTTAACTCAAAAATAGGAAGAAATCACTTACCTAGTGTTGCTTGGTGAAAATCCCTCCTTGAGTTCTCCAAAATCGTCCAAACCAAATGAAAGAAATGGGCCAAAACTCGTGTTTAAAACAATCTGCCCAGGCTTCATCGAGTTGTACCTTGGCTGTGCAGGTTGTACATCCTATTACAATTTTCCCTTGATGTACACCTTCTGTTAAAACGCCCATATCTCCTTGTATAAATATCCAAATGAAAAACGGTTTGAAGATTAAACTAGACTAGAAGATTTTTCATTTGATAGGTTGTAAACCACATAAATATTTATATATTCCGAGATATGAGCTTCAAAAGTCGGCTCCATGCATCAGAAAATTCTGTCGAAACTGCTTCACCACCCATCTTCAATCGATCATAACAATTTGATCCAATGCCCAAATAATGAATGGTTTAATTTTTTAGAAACTAGAATGCAAGGGCTACAACTTTTATATTTTGAAAATTTTCATATTCTTCATATATTTTGATATATACGCTTCCAAATTTAGTTGTTCGATGCATTAGTTGCTGTCCAAAACAGATTTGCAGCAGAAATTTCAGCAGCTATTTTGTCTTGAAATCCATTCCGTTAACCTTCCGAAATCCACCCGAGGTCCTCGGGACCTTAGCCAATTATACCAACATGTCCCAAAACATGATACAAACTCGCTCGATGCCTCAAATCACATCAAACAACGTCGAAATCATGAATCGCACTCCAATTCAAGCTTTATGAACTTTGAAATTTTAAACTTCTACATCCGATGCCAAAACCTATCAAATCACATCCGATTGATCCCAAATTTTGTACACAAGTCATATTCAAAAAAGTCAAACTTCTCAAAAACCTTCAAATTTCTATCTTTAGCCAAATGACTTCAAAATGACCTACGGACATCCGAATTCACTTCCGATCGCGCTCCCAATTCCAGAATTACCATACAGAGATATTCCCAGGCTCGGAATCCCAAACAGACATCTGTAACACTGAAATGCCTTTCAACCCAGATTTATAAAATTCTTCTAAAATGCTATCTTCCATAATATGCGCTGAAACGCTTCCGGGTTATCCAACTCCCGATCCGAACATAAGCCCAAGTCCAAAATCATCATACAAACCTGCTGGAACCTTTAAATCCCGATTCAAAGGTCGTTTACTCAAAATTCCAATCTTAGTCAATTTTTCCAACTTAAGGCTTCCGAAATGAGAATTTTCTTTCCAATTTGACTCCGAACTTCCCGAAATTCAACTCTGACCACGCCTACGAGTTATAATTCCTGAAATGAAGCTGCTCATGTCCTCAAACCACTAAATGAAGTGCTAGAGATCAAAACGACCGGTCGGGTCATTACACCTAAGTTTGGTTTCAAGTGAACTTTGGTGTTATCGATGTTCGTTTGGGATTCCAAGCATTGGAGTGGGTTCACATCGTGATTTATGACTTGCACGTAAAGTTTGGCGTTATTCTGAAATGATCAAGTATGATTCAGATATGTTCGGTGAAGTTTAAAGTTTGGAAGTCCAAAAAAGCTTTCAATCGTCGATTTATAAATTTGATGTTGTTTGGCATGATTTGAGGCTTCGAATAAGTGCGTATCATGTTTTAGGATGAGTTAGTATGGTTGGATGGAGTTCCGGGGGCCTCGGATGCGAATCAAATTGGAATTGGGTTGAGTTTTGGACTTAAGGAATTGCTGAAGCTTAAGGCTTCTGGTGTGATCGCACCTGCGAGGTTTAGGGACGCAGGTTCGAGACCGTAAAATGGCCAAGGGATCACAAAAGCGGTTCTAGGTGAGTTGGACAGTGGTCGCAGGTGCGAGAAGGATTTCCCATCTGCTAGCCCGCTGAGGCTCCGCATATGCGGAGTTGGAGAGGTGTGTCTGGCTTTGCTGAAGGGGATGGGATCATGCATGCGCGAAATCGCAGAAGCAAGGGGAGGGGCGTAGAAGTACCCTCGCAAGTACGAGCCTTGGTCCGCAGGTGCAGCCGATCGGGGCTTAAGTGACTTCTGCAGGAGCGGGCATTTTTTCTGCTGAAGCAAAGTCGCATGTGCGGCTAGGGTTCCCATAGGTGCAAAGACGCCTAGGTAGAATATATGTTGCTCAATCAGGATTTTTGCTCAATTCTCTCATCCCTCTCTTGCTTGGGCGATTTGGAGGACCCAACTTCATCATGTACCTTGTGGTAAGGAACTTCTACACATTGTGAGGTAAGTACACAAGTTATGTATGGATTTAAACATGGATGTGGGTATAAATTGTGAGATTTTTGGTAGAAAACCTAGAATTTGGTATTTTAGATTTTGACCATGAAATTGGACATGGAATTAGGAATAAATTTATATATTTGGGTTTTTAGCGTTATGGGTAATGATTATCTTCAAGAATGTTTGGAATCCGGAAACGTGGGCCTAAGGATTGACATTTTTCACTTTTCGAACTTAGTTGAGAATTATTATAAATTGTTAAATTATAATTCAATGGAGTATATTTTGATTTATTTCCACCTTGTTTGACTATTTTCGGATCGATATGCATTGGTTTGAGGTGTTAGAGAGGCGTTGGAGCATCTTATGAAACTTCGGAGCGAGGTAAGTCTCCTGTCTAACCCTGTGAGGGGGAAACTACCCCTTAGGTGATGTAATTGTTATGTGCTATTAGTTGTGGGTGCTACGTATGCACGAGGTGACGAGAGTTCGTATGTAGATAAATCATGTTTATATCTGGGTATACTTACGACTCTATCACATTGAGTTGTTGTCAAGATATTTGATAAACGTAAAAGGGTATATTCACTATTATGCACATGCATCTGTGTTGTAAGCACGTGCCTCGTGATTCGATAAGTTTCTTCCTTTCTTGTCAAGCGGTTCGAAAGCCTCGACGGTATAATAGATGCATCTATGGTTCGTGTCGTTCGACCCTCGGCAGTGTACACATTATTCTGGATTGGGTCGTACGACCTCAGCATAATCGTGCGTTACATCGCTAGCAGTCTGAATATTCACGAGATTATCCTTCCACTGATGCCTGTCATTTTATTATGGTATTCCTTATTCATTTGATATTGGCACTTGATATTTTCCGAGCTGTTGAGATAGAATACGAGATTGAGAAATTTATATCGTTAAAAGAAATTTTGAAAGATTATGTCGGTTACCGTTTTATCCCACTATTACTGTTGTGCCTCATATCTATTTAGGATTTAGCATACTGGTTTATTGGACCTCTGATAAGTGTCTATGTCGGTCCCTCGTCACTACTTCTATGGGGTTAGGCTAGATACTTACTGTGTACTCGTCGATTTACGTACTCATGCTACACTTATACACTAATTGTGCAGGATCTGACAGGTTCACTTGGTGGACATCTGGGCACGTAGGCGGGTCTGCTGAGGAGACTTTATGGTAAGCTGCATTTCAAGCTACGTATTGCAGCCCACAGAGTCTCCATCATACTATTTACTTTATTATGTCTTACTTACATTCCTGACAGATGTTGTATTATTGTTGTACTCCGTAGTAAATGCCCATGCACTTGTAGCACTGGGTTTTGGGGATATTCTAGTTGATGCTTACGGATTTGCATATTATTATCACCTTTTATTTTATGCAATACTAATTATGTATGTTCCCGTGAATTTAAAGGTGTAAATTTCCTTACTTAATAAAAGTTTACGAATTCGAAAGTAATAAAATGAACAATTTACGTGATAGTTCACTGTTGGCTTGCCTCTCAGCGACGTTGGTTCCCATCACGGCCTATAGTGGGTTTTTGGTCGTGACAGCTTGATATCAGAGCTCTATGTTCACTTGGATCTCACGAGTCATGAGCAAGTCTATTAGAGTCTGTTGGATTGGTTCAGAGACGTCTGTACTTATCTTCTAGAGGCTACAGGGCTGTTAAGATTACTTCCATTCTTGATTCCTCATCGTGCAATTTGATTCCATTGAAGATTATGCCTTCATTTCCTTCCTATTCAATCTTATGCAACGTGGAGCGCTTGTTATCGATTGGGAATCAAGGAGTTGTAATGGTACTGCATATGTGGTGTAGGATGTTTCTCCCTACGCATTTGAGTGGGCTATTGTTGTCACCTCGTGGAGGGATATTCTATCATTTTAGCACAATGTCAATGTTGCCTATGATTTCGCGGCTATGCCTAATGCATTATGATGTTCATGAGTGGTTATTGCACAGTGTTAGTGTAAATGGTAAGGTGCTTATTTATGTGCCGCGACAATGAATGAATCGAAATGAGGACTACCCGGTTCATGTTTTAGAGGTTCGACATTTAATTCCAGCGGTGGAGAGTTAGTTGGACTATGGATGTTCAGGCCTCGATTGACGAAGTATCAAGATTAGATATTTTTTTAACTTGGTGGAAATTCTCATTTATGATGTGGTGTGTTTATCCTTGTTTGCATATATTAAGGCTCGTTGGTGTTATGGTCTTCTTTGAATTGCCTTCCAGGCAGGGTGTTGTGAAATGGTGCCTCAAAAGCGGTTGTAAGAGATAGCAGTGTGTAGCCATTTCAGAATCAAATCAGTGTTTCTGATATTGATGGCTCGAGATAGATGATCTTTGAGGAAGCTTAAAATTGGTAGCAATATATTAGTTCAGGTGTTACAGAGATGGATTTTGATTTGAGGCAGTATTTGGGCAGCGAAGGATGAGGAAGACACATGGTGGGAGGTGTCTCGCTGTCACGACCCAAAATCCAACTAGTCGTGATGGCACCTAACCCAAACATCTAGGTAAGCCAGTTAACAATAAACCAGTTCAATTGATATTTATTAAGTGAAGAAATGATAATACAACTGAGTTATTATACAAAGAATTCCCAGTGTAACGACCCGACCGATCGTTTTGAGAGAAATAGCCCTGATCCCCTGTTTACTGCTTCCCCCATATCATTTTCTGCTTATGTGACTTGTCGGGAGGTTTTGTTCGTGGTTCCGGAGTGTTTTGGGACACTTAGTCCCTAAAACAGAAGCTTAAGTTCTAGGATTTTGACCATAGCTGGAATTGTGTGAAGACGACTCCGGAATGGAGTTTCCTCGGTTTTGTTAGCTCTGTTAGATGATTTTGGACTTATGAGCATGTTCAGATTGTGCTTTGGAGGTTGGTAGCTGAACTAGGCTTGAAATGACGAAAGTTGAATTTTTGGGAAGTTTGAGCGGTAGTGGACTTTTTGATATCGGGATCGGATTCCGATTCTGGAAATTGGAGTAGGTTTGTAATGTCAATTATGACTTGTGTGCAAAATTTTAGGTCAATCATACATGATTTGATAGGTTTCGGCATCAGTTGTAGAAGTTTAAAGTTTCAAAGTTCTTGAAGTTTGAATTGGAGGGTGATTCTTGTTCTTAGCATTGTTTGATGTGATTTGAGGGCTTGACTAAGTTCGTATAGTGATTTAGGACCTGTTGGTATGTTTGGTTGAGGTCCTGGGGGCCTCGGGTTGCTTTCGGGTGGTTAACGAATCATTTTAGACTTGTCAGATATTGCAGATTTTTTGGTTTTTCCAATTACCGGTGTCCTTCTTCGCGTTCACGAGGAGCGTTCCCCGTTCTCGAAGAGGAGTTGGAGAGATGAGGAGCATTGTTCTTCGTGTTCGTGAAGTAAAGTCCGCGCTCGTGAAGGTGTGTGTTCAGCAGTGCATCGCGAGCGCGTGAATGGTATCGCGTTCGCGTAGAGGAAGTAGAGCTGATGTGACTCCAAGGCCTTGTCCTACGCATTCGCGTAGTGGATATAGCGTTCGCGAAGGGACAACCATTGGAAACTATGCATCGCGAGAGGACACTCGCGTTCGCGAAAGAGGGATTTTTGGTCAGTGAATTTTTGTTCTACGCGAACGCGAGGGTGTGGTCGCGTTCGCGAAGAAGGAATGCCTTGGCAGTATTAAACATTTCAAAACGAGGTTTTAGCAATTTTTAGAAAATCTTTAGATAGAGAGCTCGGATTTGGACGAAATTTTGGGGGATTTTCAGAGGCATCGATTGGGTAATGATTCTACACGTGACTTTGGTTATATCCCGCTAATCTATCATTAATTCCATCTTCAACTAAGTTTTTGAGTGTTGATTGGGATTTTAATATCGGATTTGGATAATTTTGGTATGAGTGAACTTGTGAGTGAATGGGCGTTCATATTTTGTGACTTTTACCCGATTCCGAGACGTGGGCTCGGGGAGGCCTTTTAGAGCGATTTTCAAATTTCTTGTTGAAAGTCTTGATTTCATTAATTATCTTAGTCTATTATAGTTGTATTTATGATATGTAATTGTGTTTAGCTATATTTGGGCCATTCGGAGCCGGATAATCGAGGAAAAAGCATTCTCATGGATTGATTTGAGCTTGGTTCGAGGTAAGTGGCTTTCCTAACCTTGTGTTGGGGAAATCCCCTTAGGATTTGGTACTGTTGTAATATGTGAGCGTTGTGTACGCGAGGTGACGAGTGAGTACACGGGCTATTTTTGAAAAACCTGACTTTTAATAAGTAGTAACCTATTTTTATTCTCAATTGAGTTGTACCAACATGTGTAGTTATTCTGTTTAGACTAATATCGCATGTCTACGTGCTTTAACTGCTTATTTGAATTCTATGCAGCATGTCTAGTTGATATTTCCTGTTTTTCCTTGTTCTTTATTAGTCTTAACTATAGAATTCTTTTCGTTAACTATTGTATTTATCGGTTTGATTTGTGTGTTTACTCTTGAGACTACGAGGTGGTTCCTCAGGAGTTCTCCCTGTATATATATATATATATATATATATATACTTTTGAGACTACGAGGCGGTACCTCGGGAGATCTCTTTGCTTATTTACTTTGGGACTACGAGACGGTATCTAAGGAGATCCCCTACTGTTTATCCCCATGTGTCGTACTGTTATTTTGTTGTGTTTTCCTTTGTTAAATTCCAATCCTTTATTATACTGTTATATTCTCCTGCTTTATTATTATATACCAGTAGGCTTGACCTTACCTCGTCACTACTCGACCGAGGTTAGGCTTGGCACTTACTAGGTACCATTGTGGTGTACTCATGCTACTCTTCTGCAAATGTTTTGTGTGCAGATCCAGGTGATCATTATCAGCCACATTATCAGTGAGTAGAGACAGATTGGAGACTTCAAGGTATATATGCCGCATCCACAGACCTCAGAGTCCCTCTCTATTCTCCCCTATGTCAAATACCTTTTGTATTTTTTTTTATTAGACTCTGGTGTATAGAGATACTATTTTCCTTCTGTAGCTGGTGACTTACGATGTTCCGAATTTTGGGAAGACTGTGTACTACTAGAGTATTGGTTATTATACATGCCGAGTGGCATTGTTACTAGTTATTCAGTTATCTATTGCAGTTGGTTGTTGATTTTTACTTTCATTTTTGTTATTTTCTGCAATTTGTTAGGCTTACCTAGTCGTAGAGACTAGGTGCCATCACGACGCTTTACGAAGGGAGTTCTGGGTCGTGACACCTAAGGATTGGTAGTACAAGTCATGAGCTTCTAAGATTAAGAGTTTAAAAAGCTAGTGTAAAATGAGTACATCATCTGTCCGAATTATACATAAATAGATTTTTTATAAGTCTAGAGCTACCATGAACAAGAGGAAGCTATAACCGGAATGCAGGTACGTCTTCAATGCTAGCTCCCATAATACATAGCAATGTCAGCATCCAAATATGCACACAAAGTGCCGAAGTGTATTATGAGTACAATCAACCCCATGTACTCAATAAGTAACAAACCTATCCTTATGTTGAAATTAATGACCAGATGGAACAAGGGTCAAAGTCCAATTCTAATAACTTGTAACAACTAATAAAAATATAATGAAAATGGTACAAAGTAACTCAGAGATATGATGCTCAGCTCATTCACAGTTACGGAAAATAGGCATGCTTTTCAAGTATAACAGTAAATCCCAAATCTTTCATCGAAAACAGAAAAATAGGAGTAAGTTTGAAAACTGTGATTTTCCCCAAAAACTTCCAACAACAAGTAAGATGTTTCATTATCAAGTGGCATGAGGAAAGTACATCTCTATGCCTACATGTCAATGTATGTATGCCAACTGTAATACAATGCAGTGGTAAAAACATATGCATACTCACAGTGTATCAATGCACTCAATCCTCCCAATCACTCAATCCTTACAACCACTCAATCATCACAGTCACTCAATCCTCCCAATCACTCGACACTCGCGCTTGGCACTCGCACTCAGTACGTACCTGCGCTTTTTGGGGTATGTACAGACTCCGGAGGGGCTCCTTCAGCCCAAGCACTATAATAAGCCAATCATGGCGTAAATCAATAACATCTGTTGCGGCGTGCATCCCGCTCCCATCATAAATCAATAATAGTTGTTGTGGCGCCCAGCCTGATCCCATCAATATCCTCACAATCAGGCCCTCGGCCTCTCTCAGTCATCAATCTCTCCAATCTCTAGGGCTCACAATGTCATGAAAATCAACCCAAAATAATGATGTGATGTATCAATAAATGGTAACAGAGACTGAGATATGATATTCATATGAATGTGTATGACTGAGTATATAATTCCAATGTAAGTAAATAACTCGACAGTATAAATGACCTCAGTTGGTCCCAATAGGATAAGCATATGGCATAGATATGGTTTCTAACATGGATCACAACTCAACTACTCTAGCACGTCGAGATTTCATAGATACAAATAAGATTAGGTAACTACTCAATACCGCAAAAATAACTGAGTCACAATTCACATGGTGCACGCCCACACGCCCTTCACCTAGCATGCATGTGCATCACCTCAACACCAACTACGTATCACGTATACTCAGAGGTTCATACCCTCAGCACCAAGTTTAGGAGTGTTACTTACTCGAACAAGCCAAATCCAATACTGAGCAAGCCAAGTGATGCTTCAAAAATAACACCCCGTGCGTACCAACCTCTAAACGGCTCGAAACTAGCCAAAAAGAAACTCAAATACATCAAATAAAACCCAAGGTAACAATTTTAAATGATAAAGGTCGAGTCTTTAATCAAAAACCCAAAGTCAACCAAAAAGTCAAATCCGTGCTTGCGGCTCGGAAGTTGACAGAAATTACAAAATTTGACAACCCATTTAATTACGAGTCCAACCATACTAGTTTCACTCAAATACGACTTCTAATCGATGTTCAAAACTCAAAAATTCACTTTATGAAAATTTTGACAAACCCCCCAAATTTCACTTTGAAATCATCAATCAAATGCCAAAAACAAAGATNTTTCACTTTAGAAATCATCAACCAATTGCCAAAAATAAAGATAGATTTATGAAATATAATAAAAATAATTGAGTAGCGAACACTTACCCCAATCCATGTGGTAAAAATTATTTCAAAAATCATCCAAATCCGAGCTCCCCAACTCAAAATATGACCAAATGAACACACCCTTGATTTATATGCTTTCACCCAACTGTTTAGCACTGATTCTCATGCCAAATGATCCTGAAACTCACTTTTGGTTCCTTTAATGGATTCCTTGTGAAATTTCAGTCAAGTTAGGCCTTTGAATCACTCCATTTGACCTTATAATGAAGGAGATATGTTGGTTTCAATATTTGTAAATAGTGCAGATTTTTAAATACTAATTTAGTGGTAATTAATCTGAAAAATCTGGCAACCCAATTCTTAGTAAAGTGACCATAAATTTCTCATACGATATCAAAACTTGATGATTCCAGTTTTTATAATTCAAAAATTATGATACAGATGTAATGCTTCAATCAAAACAAAATTGGAGCTCATTTGCTTGATGTGGTACCACTTATGCTTGAAGAAACGACATCAAAACATAAGAAATGAGTGCAACACAACACAAACCTTTCTGAAACTCACCCGAACCCCATGGGACCCCGTCCAAACATACCAACAACTACCATAACATAACACGTACTATTTTGAGGCCTCAAATCACGCATAACAACATCAAAACTATGAATGGCGCCTCAAATCATACTTAATGAACTTTGAATCTTTCAACTTCTAAAACTCGTGATGAACCTTATCAAATCAACTCGGATTGAACTCAAATTTTGCACAAAGTCCCAAATGAGGTAACGAAGCTATTCCAATTTACCGAACCACAATTCGAACTCGATATTATCAAAGTCAACTCCCAGTAAAACTTATAAATATTCTAAACTTTTAAATTTTCAACTTTTTCCAATTAGCGCGGAAACCTTCTAGAAAAATATCCAATTGCAAATCCGAGCATATGCCCGAGCCAAAATCATAATTCGAACTTAACGGAACCATCAAAACTCCAATCCGAGCTCAAATGCTAAAAGTCAAACTTGGTCAACTATTCCAACTTAAAGCTTCAACAATGAAATTCATTCTTCCAAATCAATTCTGAACAAGCTGAAAACCAATACCAACGGTTCATCCAAGTCATAATAGATAATACAGAGCTACGCATGCCCTCAAACTACCGAGAAAAGTGCAAATGCTCAAAACGACTGGTCGGATCGTTATATTCACGGTGGTTGAATTGCTAGCATGCCAAGTATGAACAACAGATGCCGAGAAGTTTGCTTAAGGAGATGGATTTATCGAAGTGGAAGTGGAAGGGTAGCATATGTATTTCGTGTTAGGATAGCCACATACTTTGAGGAAGTTTAGAGCGATTTGGGGATCATGATGGTCAATGACTAAGTCTATAAATTTCATTTGGGATGGTGACTACTGTACTGAGGAAGATTGAATATGACATAGAGGAGTTTTCTTGAAAGGAAGAGAGGCGTTAAATGCTTGATATCATTTTTGGGTGCAACCTGACTTCGAGTTTGGAACGTATGGATGGAATTTCAGTGGATGGGAAATGAACAGACTTTTATAGTTGGTGGACGAGCATGCGCTCAGGAGGGTTTGCTAAGTGGGGGATCCCACCGTCCACGATTGGATCACATGGTTGTCTGCTTGTGTGGTTTATTGGTGCATTGGTGGATTATTTATAACTTAGGAAAGAAAACATCAAGGGTAATTCGAGCAAAGAAATTTGATGAGTGTGTGATAGTTTTTGCCTTATCGATTCATGTGCCAGTTTTTGGGAAGACTCGGAGTTTATGATTATTGTGGATGTGATGTACGAGGAAAGAAATCCATATGGTTACTTCTTTGGGAGTGTTAATTTGCTAGCATAGCATTGGAGTTTGGTTATATTCGGCACCAGGTCATGGTGTGTGACTCTCAACAGTGGTTCTAATGGGTTCAACAATGTAAGCGTAGTGTCTAAGGATATTTGGGTTCGTTATGTGACTGAAGACCGGGATTTTGCAGCAGAGTGTGAAGAATACTTGGGGAATTTTCTATATTATCATCGGGTTTGCGGGGTAGTATTGGAGAAATAGGGGAAATATCTTTGAATTCATGAAAGGTCTTTCAGAATGGGTGTACTAGTTGGAGATGCCATTGCGCGCACGAGGAGGGTATGCCATAGTTCATGGGTATTGAGATGATGTGGTCTCATGATTTGGGTCACTCAGGATGAGGGTTGGTTGAGTTTCGTTATGTTTTTGAATGGAGCTATTATCATTTCTAAGGCAGGTGAAGAGTAAATTAGAAAAAGTGGTGCGATTAGTAATGGTTTGAATTAACATGATTGTGGAAATATCAGTTCCTTCGGCATGTTAAGTTATACATGTGGTTTCTGGTTGTACGTGCAGGCTTGACAACCACCATCATTCGATTGATTTGGGAGGTATTAGATTCCTATGGCCTTGTTATGTAAATGGATCCTGGAAGAGTTATGGCGGTTTAGACCAGGACTTGAAGTTTGTATTTTCTGCGGTCGTGGAAATTCAGGTGCGTGTTGCAATGATTCTTCTGAAATGAGTTAAGTGAAAGGTTTCTAGCCAATAAAGTGTTCATTCTACTAGTAGTTCAGGGGTTATGATGAATTATTTTACTCTCACATAGCGGCATGATAGGTGCAGTGAGCGGCATGGGAATTGGAAGTTGAGGATCAAGGTTGCGGCTCAGTGTTGATAAGAATATCACGAGCTCGCATGAGCAGGGAAAAATTTAGATGCTCAGAGTAAGATGGCATTATCTTAGTGACCTGAGAACGGTGTCCTATGTGAGAGGCATTGTGTATTGGTGTGTGGATTCTTGAATTTCTTTACCGGATTTGTACAGTTGGAGGTATGGATGTGCAGGCTTTGCTACCTGGTGCGGAAGGTTGTGGGAGTATAACCACAGGAAGATCGTATGAGCGTGACATGTTAGTCACTTGATTGTTAAGGATTGGAACCAAGTATGGGGATTCTGGTACTATTGCTAATGTGAGATTTTATGCTTGAAAGGCACTCTATTCCTTTGGTTTTGGATTGAGGTAGTTTGTTCCGGATTGGACGGTTGCTCGTATGTGTCATGAATGTGTCCATTGTGGATCCTTGAAAGGTTGTTAGCCCAGTATGGAATGATCAGAATCGGCTTGAGGTTCGTTGGTGGGTCTAAAGTGAATGACTGATCTACTTCAGGTAAGATGTGTTCACTTGGCATAACATTGCTTGCAGAGGAGTCTTCGGGCGTTTGATGTTATTTCCGTCGTTAGCTATTCCATGTAATACTCTATTGTGCCAGGTGGGTTGTGAGACAACTTGATTATTCGCACATGTGTTGGGATCCTGTGTAGCTTGTGGTGTTATATGAGCAAGATAGCTCTTGAGATGCAGGTCATTTATTGCACCTTGGCCGTGCTTGGGTCTTGTAGCGTATGGCGTTATCTGTCTCCCCAGGGATCTTATTATGCACTTGGCATGCTTGTGGTAGATATTTAGGCATTTCGTAAGCATAAGCGTTACAACTCGATGGATGTTTCCTTTATTGAATGTTATGTGTGGATCAGGTGTCATGCCGCCACGGATACGTTGTTTGGATAGGGTGGCACGCCACCACTGGCATGTTATGTGGATCGGGTTGCACGACGAAACAGTGCCATGTTTGGATCGGGTTGCATGCTATAACAATGAGGTGTTAAGTACATTTCCTTATACTTATTTTGAGTACCTTGTTTCCCCTCTCTGAGATAGAGAAATAATATATTATTCGTTATGCGGGATGGATGGTTCTTTGCCAGATTTCGTTCTTCTCTATGGGTCATATTCAAGTTATAGTTTGTTGGCACTTTGATGGTGCTGTATGAGATTTTATACGGTGTTTGAGGTGGCTTATTGCCCGAGCAACTTGTATTGGGTGAGAGGAGGTTATTGGACCTGAGATCAGTGAGATCGTATTTAAGTAGGGTATATTAAAGAGAAAATATCATTATTTAGTTCAGAATGAGGTTATGGTTCTTATTAAGTGAAGAGACCACATTATTTATTATTTTGGTAGGTGGTTATGAGTTTCTACACATCTGTTTCATCGTCGCAGTATTGCGAGAGTTAGAACAAGGCTTACATGTGCTATGAGGCATATTGTGAGAATCGAATAAGTGAAATTGCAGCTATAGTGGTCGGAGGATGTTATTATGGGCAAACAACTTATGTGGTGCATGGTGTGAATTCAGCATAGATGCATGATCATGTTTTGGTACAATGTGTAATGATTGATGCGGTGTTCGTATGTAAAATAAACCGGGTCTCGTGGAGAATACCGGATGTTGGAATTTGTTTCTAAGGCTTATTAGCTAAGGTTATAGGGAGGATCTTCAGTGTGGCTCAAGCTAATGTTCTCACATGGGTTGTGGTGGCACGGATAGGTGCACAAGGTGTTGAACAGTGATTTTGGACAACTCTAGAGCGGTTCTTGACACGTTCGAGGAAGAAGGTATCTTTAAGTAGGGGAGAATGTAACGACCTGACCGGTCAATTTGAGATCTAGTGCATCGTTCGGCGGTTTGAGGCCTTGAGTAGCTTCACTTCATGTTTTATGACTTCTATGTTTGGTCGGAATTGAATTTCGGTAAGTTCGGAGTTGATTCGGAACGAAAATTATAAATTCGGAAGTTTAAGTTGGAAGAGTTGACTAAGGTTTGACGTTTGAGTAAACAACCTCGGAATAGGGATTTTAAGGTTCCAATAGGTTCGTATAATGATTTCGTACTTGGGCATATGTTCATGTTGAGTATCGGGTGGTCCAAGGGCATTTTGGCACTTAATATGGAAAGTTGGCCTTTTGAAGGTTTTAGAAACTCCTATGTTTTGTTTGAAGTGAAATTTGGTGTTATCGATGTCCCTTCCGGATTCCAAGCCTTGGAGTGGGTTCGCATCGTGATTTAGACTTGCACGTAAAGTGTGGCGTTATTCCGAAATGTTTAAGTATGATTCAGACGCGTTCGGCGAAGTTTAAAGTTTGAAAATTCAAATAAAGGTTTCGATCATCGATTCATAATTTTGATGTTGTTTGGCGTGATTTGAGGCTTCGACTAAGTTCGTATCATGTTTTAGGATGTGTTAGTATGGTTGGATGGGGTCCCGGGGGCCTCGGGTGTGAACCAAATTGGAATTGGGTTGAGTTTTGAACTTAGAGAATTGCTGAAGCTTAAGGCTTCTGGTGTGAACCGCAAAAGCGGCCAAGGGGTCGCAGAAGCAGTTCTAGGTGAGCTGGGTAGTGGTCACAGGTGCGAGAAGGATTACCAGATCTGCGAGCCCACAAAGGGGTCGCAGAAGCAGTTTTGGATTTTTGCCACGAAATTGGACATGGAATTAGAAATAAAATATATATTTGGGTTTGTGGAATTATGGGTAATAATTATCTTCAAGAATTTTCAGAATCCGAGCAGGTGGGTTTGAGGGTTGACTTTGTTGAATTTTCGAGCCGAGTTGAGAATTATTATAAATTGTTAAATTATACGCATTGAAGTATATTTTAATTGATTTTCACCTTATTTTACTAGTTTTGAGATCGATAGGCATTGGTTTGAGGTGTTAGAGAGGTGTTGGATCCGGTTATGAAACTTCAGAGTGAGGTAAGTCTCCTACCTCACTCTGAAGTTTCATAACCGGATCCCCTAAGTGATGGGAAAACTATCCCCTAAGTGATGTAATTGTTATGTGTTATTAGTTGTGGGAGCTACGTATGCACAAGGTGACGAGAGTCCGTATGTAGCTAAAACATGTTTATGTCCGGTTGTGCTTAGGAATCTATCATGTAATAGTCGAATTGTTTGGACTCATTTTGCTAGCTTAATTAATTGAAATTGATTTAGGAATATATATATATATATATATATATATATATATATATATATATATATATATATATATATATATATATATATATATATATATATATATATATATATATATATATATATATATATATATATATATATATATATATATATATATATATATATATTAGGCCGATATTTATCATCTTGAGTTGTTGTCAAGATATATGATAAATGTAAAGGGGTATTCACTATTATGCACCTGTATTTGTGTTGTAAGCACGTGCCTCAAGATTCGATAATTTTCTTCCTTTCTTCTGGAGCGGGGGGAACACCTTGGCAGCATGATAGATGCATCTATGGTTCGTGCCACTCGGCCCTCAACAGTTTACACATTATTCTGGATAGGGTCGTATGACATCAGCATAATCGTACGTTACATCGCTAACAGTCTGAATATTCACGAGATTATCCTTCCACTGATGCCTGGCATTTCATATGGTATTCCTTATTCATTTGATGTTGGCAATTGATATTTTCTGAGTTGTTGATATAGAATATGATATTGAGAAATTTATATCGTTAAAAGAAATTTTGAAAGATTATGTTGGTTACCGTTTTTTCCTACTATTACTGTTGTGCTTCATATATGCTTGGGATTTAGCATACTGCTTTATTGGACCTCTAGTAAGTGTTTATGTCGTCCCGTTGTCACAACTTCTCTAAGGTTAGGCTAGATACTTACTCGTTACGCGTTGATTTATGTACTAATGCTACACTTCTACACTAAATGTGCAGGATCTGACATGTTCATTTGGCGGACATCTGGGCATGTAGGCGCATCTGCTGAGGAGACTTTATGGTGAGCTAAATTCCAGCTATGTATCACAGCTCACAGAGTCTCCGTCATACTATTTACTTTATCATGTCTTACTTACATTCCAGACAGATGGTGTATTATTGTTGTACTCCTTAGTAAATAATCATGCACTTGTGGCACCGGATTTTGGGGATATTCTAGTCGATGCTTCCGGATTTGCATATTATTATCACCTTTATTTTATGCAATATAAATTATGTATTTACCCGTGAATTTTAATGGTGTAAATTTCCTTAGTTAATAAAAGTTTATGAATCCGAAAGGTAAAATGAACAATTGACGTGATAGTTCACCATTGGCTTGCCTAACAGCGGCGTTGGGCGCCATCACGGCCTATAGTGGGTTTTGGATCGTGACACACAACGATGTAATTAACATAGGCCATATGACTACAATCTTAGTCATTAACTATTGATTATTACAGGGGGACTAAATATGCAACATACATAACTTAATTCATTAATATTTCATAATCAATGGAATTAACATTCAAAAATGATGGAATTAGCATTCAAACGACAGGATTCAAAGCTGCCAAAATTGAACGATGAAAAAAAATTAAGAGGGAAAATTAGCATTCACAATTTTAGAAGAGGGTGTTTGAAATATTTTTTTGGACTGGGTTGGCCCCGTACATATAGTCTTATATACTTAAACCCTAAAGACCTAAAACACATTCACCTACGTAAACCCTAACTATAGATGCCTTTTCCTCTGCAAAACGAGCCCTATCTTAATCTTCTATTGATGATAACGAAGAAGAGAATAATCTAATATTGAAGTGGTTATGACTAATTCATACATAACCTATGACGATCCAGTATTTTATTATGTCCTTTAAACTTATTTCTTTGAATTTTACACTAACTTCTTCTTGACTTAAATCCTAACTGAATTCTTTTTACATCAACTACTTTTGTTTTTGATACCTTAACTCCAGAAAAATATATTCATCGGTATTGTATATATATTTTTTGTTTTTTCAGTTTCATATTTGGCCTTAAAACTTAATAGTAATGCTCTTTTTTTCTTTTTATAGTATATTCCAAGAAAAATCTACGAGCATGTTCCTCCAACAGTAGATATCGCGCTTCTTCACTATCGTGGCAAAGATTGGTTTGTATCTTTTAGCGTTGGTGAACGAAGAAGGTCCAGAAAAGGCTGAAATTTTTAGTTTCTGACAATTATGTCATTCGAGGTTACGTCATCAAATTGAGTTGGTTGATGTTGCACCATTGTTTGTTGTCTTCAAAGTTCAAGTGAAAGAAGAAGGAACTTCTGATAGTCCGGTTGAAATTGATTAGTTTCTAGGATGTGTTTGTGTTGATTTATCCTTTTATTATCTTTTATTTTCAAGGTGATTTAGTTATGGTAGTTCTGCTTTGATTTTCTATTGAACTATTAATAGTATCAAATTTTAATCTTCATCACAATGGTCTTCTTTGTTTTAATAATTTTTTTTAAATTATCATTCAAAAATCTGAAATGGAATGAACAGTGATCTCTTTGGAAGAGTAAATGCTTCATATGGAAGTTAAATGGTTTGTATGTCATTGTGATAGCATATAGGGAGTTATGCATTGAAGGGTGGTAAACTGTGGATATGAAGGGTGGTAACCCTAAGATATGCATCAGTAGCTTCAACTACATCTTCATCCACATCCTCCCTTTTTTTGTTAAAAGTCTTACACTGATAATTTGTTTGAAGTCTTATCCTGTTCACAAATCCTTGCTTACATGAACATGAATGAATACATGCATTGAAATCTGTATGACTTTACAGTGATGCCAATTCCGAAAAAAATAGATATTGTATTTACTAAAAAACCTTTGGTATCCGAAACCATTAGATACACTGCAATTAAGACCACTACAACTTGAAAATCGAAGCAAGCAATTAAATACATTTCAATACAATGCGTACAGAACGATCTGGAAGAAGAAGAGCAACAGTTAATGCATCCTCTTTTACTGGGAAGAAAAAGGGCCACGGGTAAATTAATGTGTCCACATCTACTGGGAAGAAGAAGACTCGCAGGTAGAACAATTAAGGGAGCAACACTGGATGAAGTGCATTACGTGGGAACTAATTCAAAACACATAAATACCTAGGGCAGGTTGAAGGTAGGGTTACAAGATAGTGGTTGAATGTTTCCTCTTTTGGTTAATACAACACAACCTAGTACAACTGGGCAACTATTTTTTCCGAAAAAAAAAAAGGTTTAATGTAGAGGTTGAAGGTAGGGTTTTAAATACAAAGATTAGTAAGGTCAAGATGTGAGTATTTTAGTCTACAGTTTTGTACTGGTTTTAATTTTGTTAAGTCTTTCACTTATGTACTAGTTGCAACTAGTCACATTTTGTTAGTTTAGTCCTCTAAATTTAAAGCAAGTAACAACAAAATGAAGCATTTAATAATGACAATTATAATTAAATTAAACGACACGTTTAAACTCATTACAAAACAAAGTCAATAACTTCAGAACGAATCTATCTCAAATCAAATTAAATAAGTTCCAAACTTAAATCATCTCAAACTAAACGGTCAAGTCTTTGTCACGACCCAAATCCCCCTCCGTAAGACGTCATGACGGCAACCAGTGTTTACGACTAGGTAAGCCTAACAAATTGCGGAATAACAGAAATGAAAACAAAATTTAATAACTAGACTGCAACAGATAACTATAAAATGATAAAATACCGCTCCGCATGTACAAGACCCAGCACTAGAGTATACACAGAGATCCCAAAACCCGGAAATCATAAGTCACAAGCTACAGAAAAAAAACTAGTATCTCTATACACCAGATTCTAAGAAAGTACGGAAAGGTAAACTTCATAGGAGGGAATAGAGGGGGACTCTGAAGTCTGCGGACGTGGGAAGATATACCTTGAAGTCTCCTAAGTCGCGCTGCTCACTGATTACGGGGCTGATAAGAAGTAACTTGATCTGCACACAAAACATGTACAGAAGAGTAGAATGAGTACACCACTATAATAAACTAATCTAATTAATGAAATTAAGACTTTAACAAAAATTTCGAAAAAATCGCCCCAAAAATAAAATGACCTGGCCCACATCTCAGAATCGGGTAAAAGTCACAAATAGAAACACTCATTCAACCACGAGTTCACTCGTACCAAAATTACTCAAATATGATACCAAAAACTCAATCAAAACCCAAAATTTTGGTTGAATTAACCATTGTTTCCCAAATTTTCTCAACCCATTCCTTAATTAAATGATGAAATTAACGACAAATTAGTGGAAACCAAAAACGAGTTAAGTATCATTACCAAATAGTTTACTCTGAAAAACCCTTGAATTATCGCCTCAATCCGAGCTCTCAAAGTCCCAAAGTGAAAATGAGATAAAATCCCCCGAACTTCGCCTTTTCTGCCCAGCGATGTCGCACCTGCGGGCTCTTAGTCGCACCTGTGACGCCGCACCTGCGGAACTTTT
This sequence comes from Nicotiana knightiana, assembly GCA_005239525.1. Taxonomy (NCBI): domain Eukaryota; kingdom Viridiplantae; phylum Streptophyta; class Magnoliopsida; order Solanales; family Solanaceae; genus Nicotiana; species Nicotiana knightiana. The sequence continues at coordinate 34,837 of ML370386.1, forward strand.
ATTGCAGGTGCGGACTTGAATTAAGTCCTCTGGGACCGCTTCTGCGAGAGGGGGGTATGCACCTGCGGATGCGCGCCTACGACCAAAGTGTCAGACCTGCGATTCCATCGCTTCTGCGCATCTTCCCACCGCAGAAGCGAGGTCGCTTATGCGTAAACCCCGCACCTGCGCATCCTGCCCGAGCTGCTCAAATCTGCTTATGCAATCTTTCACTCGCACTTGCGTGTCCGCACCTGTGACCAACCCCACCGCAGGTGCGATGACACCAGAAATTGAAAAACTTCAGTAGTCTTACCAAGCCCAAAATGAATCCAAAAATGATCTGAAACACACCTGTGGCCCCCGAGACCTCAACCAAATATACTCACAAGTCCTAAAACACCATACGAACCTAGTAGATCCTTCAAATCACATCAAATAACAACAAAAACACGAATCACGCTCCAATTCAAACTTAATGAACTTTGAAACTTCAAACTTCTACTACAGATGCCGAAACCTATCAAATCACGTCTGATTGACCTCAAATTTTGTACATAAGTCAAAATTGACATTACAGACCTATTCCAACTTCTGGAATCGGAATCCGACCCCGATATCAAAAATCCACTTCCGGTCAAACTTCCCAAAAATTCAACTTTCTCCATTTCAAGCCTCATATAGCTACATACCTCAATTTCACAATCCGGACACGCTCCTAAGTCCAAAATTAACCAACAGAGCTAACAGAACTGATGAAACTCCATTCTGAAGTCGTCTCATAATTTCCAATTTCGGTCAAAATCCTAGAACTTAAGCTTTCGTTTTAGGGACTAAGTGCCCCAAATCACTCCAAAACCAAAAACAAAACCTCATGGCAAGTCGCATAAGCAGAAAACGATACGGGGAAAGCAGTAAAAGGATCGGGGCTAATACGCTCAAAACGACCGGTCAGGTACTTACATCCTCTCCCTCTTAAAACAATCATTCATCCTCGAACGAGTATAGAGACATACCTGATGTGGTGAAAAGATGAGGATAACGGATGCGCATATCATTCTTGGTCTCCCAAGTCTCTTCCTTGACCGACTGACCCCTCTACTGAACCTTTACTGAAGCAATTCTCTTTGACCTCAGCTTTCGAACATGCCTGTCCAAAATAGCCACCGACTCCTCAACATAAGATAAATCCTTGTCCAACTGGACTGAGCTAAAATCCAACACATGAGACGGATCGCCGTGATACTTTTGAAGCATAGAAACATGAAATACCGCATGGACTCTTGCTAGGCTAGGAGGCAAGGAAAGCTCATAAGCAACCTCCCCAACACGTCGCAACACCTCGAATGGGCCAATAAATCTTGGGCTCATCTTGACCTTCTTTCCGAACCTCATTACACCCTTCATGGGTGACACCCAAGGCACGACTCGCTCTCCAACCATGAATGCAACATCTCAAACCTTCTGATCCGCATAACTCTTCTATCTGCACTCGGTTGTGCGAAGTCGATCCTGAACCACCTTAATCTTCTCTAAAGCATCCTGAAGCAAGTTTGTACCCATTAACCTAGCCTCGCCCGGCTCGAACTAACTCACTGGAGACCGACATCACCTACCATAAAGAGCCTCATACGGTGCCATCTGAATGCTCGACTGATAACTGTTGTTGTAGGCAAACTCCGCAAGTGGGAAGAACTGATACTAAGAACCTCCAAACTCCATCACACACGCTCAGAGCATATCCTCTAATATCTGAATAGTGCGCTCGAAATGTCCGTATGTCTGAGGGTGAAATGATGTGCTCAACTCAACCTGAGTACCTAACTCATGTTATACAGCCCTCAAGAACCGTGATGTAAACTACATACCCCGATCAGAGATGATAAGTACCGGCACGCGATAAAGCCTGATAATCTCGCGGATATAAACTCAAGCAAGCTGCTCGGAAGAATAAGTAGTCATCACATGAATGAAATGAGATGACTTGGTTAGCCTATCCACAATCACCCAAACTGCATCAAACTTTCGATGAGTCCGTGGAAGCCCAACAACAAAATACATAGTGATCCGCTCCCATTTTCACTCCGGAATCTCTAGCTTGTGAAGCAATCCACCTGGCCGTTGATGCTCATAATTTACCTGCTGGCAATTTAGACATCGAGCTACATATTCCACTATGTCCTTCTTCATTCTCTTCCACCAGTAATACTGCCTCAAGTCCTGATACATCTTCACGGCATCTGGATAAATGGAGTGCCGCAAACTGTGAGCCTCCTGGAGAATCAACTCATGTAAACCATCTACATTGGGCACACATAGCCTGCATTGCATCCTCAATGCACCATCATCTCCAATAGTGACCTCCTTAGCATCACCATGTTGAACCATGTCCTTAAGGACAAACAGATGGGGGTCATCATACTAACGTTCCCTGATACGATCATATAGAGAAGATTGAGAGGCCACACAAGCAAACACTCAACTCAGTTCAGAAATATCCAATCTAACAAACTGGTTGGCCAAGGTCTGAACATCCAATTACAATAGCCTCCCTACTGCTGGTAGATATGCTAAGCTCCCCAAACTCTCCGACGTGAGACTCAAGGCATCAGCCACTACATTGGCCTTCCCGAGATGGTATAGAATAGTGATATCATAATCCTTAAGCAGCTCCAACCACCTCCGCTGACGCATGTTAAGATCCTTCTGTTTGAACAGATGCTGCAAACTCCGGTAATCGGTGCAAATCTTACAAGGGACACCGTACAAATAGTGCCACCAAAATCTTTAAGGCATGAACAATAGTTGCTAACTCAAGGTCGTGGACAAGATTATTCTTTTCATGAACCATCAATTGTCTTGACGCGTAGGCAATCACCCTACCGCCCTGCATCATCACAACACCGAGACAAATCTGTAATGCATCATAATATACAGTATAAGACCCTGCCTGTAGGAAATACCAATATTGGGGTTGTAGTCAAAGTTGTCTTGAGCTTCTAAAAGCTCTCCTCACACTCCTCTGTCCACCTGAATGGAGCACCCTTTTGGGTCAGCATGGTCATAGGTGTTGCAATAGATGAGAAATCCTTTACAAATCGCGGTAATACCCCGCCAAACCAAGAAAACTTCCGATCTCCGCAGCTGAGGACGGTTTGGGCCAACTCTTCACTGCTTCCACCTTCTTTAGATCCACCTTGATCCCATCACTCGACACCACATGACCCAAAAATTCCACTTAATCTAGCGAAAACTCACACTTTGAAAATTTTGCATATAACTTCTTTTCTCTCAAGGTTTGAAGCACAATCCTCAGGTGTTGCACATGATCCTCTTGAATCCGGGAGTACACCAGAATGTCGTCCATAAACACAATGACAAATGAGTCAATATAGGGACGAAATACGTTGTGCATCAAATGCATAAATGTTGCTGGGGCATTGGTCATCCCAAATGGAATCACAAGAAACTTGTAGTGACCATACCGAGTTCTGAAAGCAATCTTCGTGATGTCAGGATCCCGAATCTTCAACTAATGATAGCCTGATCGTAAGTCAATCTTGAAAAACACTTTGGCACCCTATAATTGATCAAATAGGTCATCAATACGAGGCAATGATACATGTTCTTCACTGTAACTTTGTTCAACTGGCGCTAATCAATGCACATATGCATAGAACCATATTTCTTCTTCAAAAACAAGACCGGAGCACCCCCAAGGTTACACATTGGGCCGAATGAAGCCCTTATAGAGAACCTCATGTAACTTCTCCTTCAACTCTTTCAATGCAGGAGGAGACATACGATATGGAGGAATAGAGATGGGTTGAGTGCCTGGCAACAAATCAATGCCAAAGTCAATATCTTTGTTGGGTGGCATGCCCGGAAGATCAGCTGGAAATACATCTGGAAAATCCCCTACTAATGGAACTGACTCAACTATAGGGGTATCAATACTGGCATTTCTCACATAAACTAGATACGCCTCACACCCCTTCTCAACCATTCATTGAGCTTTAAGAAATGAAATAACTCTGCTGGTCTCCAATCTAATCGCAGTAAACTTGGTGTTGCCAGCATCACAGTCTTGGCGTAACAATCAAGAATAGCATAATGGGGCGAAAACCAGTCTATGCCCAAAATAATATCATAATCTACCATACTGAGCAATAATAAGTCAGTTATGGTCTCAAAACCACTATGAACAACAAAACATGACCAATACACGCGGTCAACAACAATAGAATCTCACACAAGTGTAGACACTGAAACATGAGAACTCAAAGAATCACGAGATACACATAAATACGGGGCAAAAAATAAGATGACACATAGGAATAAGTGGATCCTGGATCAATAAAACCGATGCATCTCTATGATAGACTGCAACAATACCTGTAATGACAGAGTCGGAAGCAACTGCCTATGTACGAGCAGGAAGAGCATAATATCTGGCCTAGCCTCTCCCTCTAGGATGACCTCTACCTGCCCGACCTCCACCTCGAGCTGGCTGAGCAGGTGGAGTGGTAATTGGTGCTGTAATCATAACCTGAGGACCTGGTGGAGCACGCAGTACCTGAGAAGTCTGTGGAGGTGCACCCCTCCTAAGTCTGGGGAAATCCCTCACCACATGGTGAGTGTCGCCACACTCAAAACAAGATCTTGAAGGGCATGGCTGCTGTGGCTGGATCGGGCCAGGTCTTCTGGACTGACCGCTAAAAGCACTCGTGCAGGAGGTGCAATAGATATTAGCGGTGCATAATAAGGCTCCTAGGGCCTATAAGGGGACGAAATACCACTGGTGACTGGAAGTGCTGAATGAATAGGGCGACTCACATAGCCCCTATCATGACGAACTGCAGCTGGGGCACGAGTACCACTATAAGTGCTAGACTCTTGAGACCTCTTGACCTCCCCCTCCTCTCTCCCGGGCAATCATACCCTCCAATATCCTAGCAATACTCATAACTTGTCGGTACGAAATATCCATCTCCAACTCCCGGGCCATGCTAAGCCGGATATTGGGGTGGAGTCCCTCAATAAAACGATGGACCCTCTCTCGAACTGTAGCAGCCAAGGTTGGTGCATGTCGGGCTAAATCACTTAAGCAAATTGCATACTCTAACACGATCATAGAACCCTGGTGCAACTACTCAAACTCCACGCGCCATGCGTCTCTGAGACTTTGGGAACATACTCCCTCAAGAACATGTTCGAGAACTGAGTCCATGTAAGTTAAGCTTCCTCAGCCAGACTACCCAACTCATAAGCACGCCACCATTGATAGGTTGCTCCACTAAGCTAGAATATAGTAAAAGAAACCCCACTCGACTCCGCTACACCCATAGTACAGAGAATACGGTGACACTTCTCAAGAAAACCATGGGCATCCTCTCAAGCCTGAGTTGCTCTGCCACTACTGCCCTAACCTTGGGTTGAACTGGAGCTACCGGCTGCATCTGTATAATCTTTAAAACTTGGTTGACTTGAAAACGTATCTCTGGGGTACGGGCGGCAGGAGTCTGTGCTCCTCCCCCGGGCTGAGATGTGGTAGGATCAAGTGGAATCAATCCAGCCCGAGCCAAGGTGCTGAACATGCTCAAAAACTTGGCTAGAGTCCCATGGAGGGCTAGTGCAGCAATAGGTACCTCAGGTGCCTGCCCTCTAGCTGGAGCTACTGAGGAATCCTCTATAGCAGGTCGTGCGGGTGCACGTTCTCGGCCTTTACCCTGACCCTGACCTCTCGCAGCTCTAGCAGGGGGCGCGGTTGCCTAGTCATCAGATCTGCCTATACGTGTCCTCACCATCTGTTGAGAGAATAGAATACAGAAGCTTAGAATTTCAAAGTCAACAATTTCGCACGGTGAGGAATCAAAGAAGTGTAATTTTCCTAACAGTTCCATAGCCTTCCGAAGATAAGTACAGACGTCTTCGTATCGATTTGCGAGAATCTAATAAAATTGCTTGTGACTCATGACACCTATGAACCTAGAGCTTTGATACCAACTTGTCACGACCCAAATCTTCCTATGTGACGTCGTTACGACACGTAGTCTCTATGACTAGGTAAGCCTAACAAATTATGAAATAACAGAAATGAAAATAGAATTTTACAATTATAGTGCAACAGATAACTATTAAATGATAAAATATTGCTCGGCATGTACAAGTAACCCAGAACTAGAGTATACACAAAGTTCCCAAAACCCGAAAATCATAAGTTACAAGCTACAGAAGAAAAACTAATATCTCTATACACTAGATTCTAAGAAAGTACGGAAAGGTAAATTAGATAGGATGGAATAAGGGGGACTCCAAAGTCTGCGGACGCGGGCAGATATACCTTGAATTCTCCAAAGTTGCGCTACTCACTGATAACGTGGCTGATAAGAAATACGTGGACCTGCACACAAAACATGTACATAAGAGTAGCATGAGTATACCACAACGGTACCCAGTAAGTTCCAAGCCTAACCTCGGTAGAATAGTGACGAGGTCAGGTCCGGGCCCTACTGGGATATACTAATAAGATAGAAGATATAATAACATGAAGGAAGACTGAAAATTTAACATGAATAATTCACAGAGAAATAATGGTACAACACAATGAGATAAGCAACAGGGCGCTCCGAAGATACCGACTTATAGTCCCAAAACTAAATACACAATAGGGGATCTCCCGAGATACCGTCTCGTAGTCCCAAAAGTAAATATGCAAGGAGATCTCCCCAGGTACCGCCTCATAGTCTAAAAAGTAAATGTACAAGGGGATCTCCCGAGGTACCACCTCATAGTCCCAAAAGTAAATATGCATGGGGATCTCCAAGGGTACCACCTCATAGTCCTAAAAGTAAACACACAACTGGAACCGATGGAAAAAACAACAATTAACAGCAAGAATTCTACAGCTAAGGTTAATACAAATCAAGTAAAGACATGAGTTCAACTAAACATGGTGCACAAAATTCAAATAATCATTTAAGACACGTAGACATGCGATATTCGACTAAACAGGATAACTACTCATGCTTGTATAACTCAATTAAGATGTAACGGGCTACTACTCAGTGAAAAACCGGATTTTACAACAATTAGTCTGTGCACGCACTCGTTACCTCTCGTACAAGGTGCTCACATATCAAAGAAGTATCACAACAGTACCAAATCCTAAGGGGATTTCCCCCACACAAGGTTAGGCAAGCCACTTACCTAAAGCTAAGCTCAATCAATCAACAAGAATGCTTTTTCCTCGGTTTTTTGACTCTGAATGGCCCAAATCTAGAAAAAAACAATTACATATTATAAATACAACTATGATAAACTAATCTATTTAATGAAATCAAGATTTTAACAAGAATTTCGAAAATCGCCCCAAAAAGTCGATCCGAGTCCATGTCTCGGAATCGGGTAAAAGACACAAAATGCGAACACTCATTCAACCACGAGTTCACTCGTACCAAAATACTTAAATCCGATACCAAAATCTCAATCAAAATCCAAAAGTTTGGTTGAAGAATTTCTTCCATTTTCCCTAAATTTTCTCAACCCAATCCTTAATTAAACGGTGAAATTAATGATAGATTAGTGGAGTATAACCAAAAACGAGTTAAGAATCATTACCCAATAGTTTAATCTAAAAAACCCTTGAATTATCTCCTCAACCCTAGCTCTCAAAGTCCTAAAGTGAAAATGAGGTAAAAACCCGCGAACATAGCCTTTTCTGCCCAGCAATCTCGCACATGCAAGCCCTTAGTCGCACATGCAGGCTCTTACTCGCACCTGAGACGCCGTCGCAGGTGCGGACTTGAATTAAGTCCCCTGCGTCCTCTTCTGCGAGAGGAGGGGCTGCACCTGCAGATGCGCGCTTGCGACCAAAGTGTCGCACCTGCGACTCCACCGGTCCTGCACATCTTCCCACCACAGAAGCGAGGTTTCTTCTGCGTAAACCCTTCTGCACCTGCGAATCCTGCCTGGGCTACCCAAATCTGGTTCTGCGATCTTCCACTTGCACGCGCGTGTCCGCACCTGCGGCCAACCCCACTGCAGGTGCGATGACACTAGAAATTGGAAAACTTCAGCAGTCTTCCCAAGTCTAAAATGAATCCAAAATCTGAAACACATCCGAGGTCACTAGGACCTCAACCAAATATACTCAAAAGTCCTAAAACATCATACAAACCTAGTCGAGCCCTCAAATCACATCAAACAATAACAAAAACACGAATCATGCTCCAATTCAAGCTTAATGAATGTTGAAACTTCAAACTTCTACGACTGATGCCGAAACCTACTAAATCACGTCCGATTGACCTCAAATTTTGCACACGAATCAAAATTGACATTACAGTGCTACTCCAACTTTGGAATAGGAATCCAACCCCGATATGAAAAAGTCCACTTCTGGTCAAATTTCCCAAAAGTCCAACTTTTGCCATTTCAAGCCTAATTCAGCTACAGACCTCCCTTTCACAATCCGGACAGGCTCCTAAGTCCAAAATCACCTAACGGAGCTAGCAGAACTAATGAAACTCCATTCCGGATCCATCTTCATACAGTTCCAACTACGATCAAAATCCTAGAACTTAAGCTTCTATTTTAGGGTCTAAGTGTCCCAAATCACTTCGAAACCAAAATAAAACCTCTGGCAAGTCTCATAAGCATAAAAATATACGGGGAAAGCGGTAAATAGTGGATCAGGGCTAATACTCTCAAAACGACCGGTCGGGTCGTTACAGTCATCCACTTCTCAGTTTGCTTCATTGTTTAGATCAGGCAAGCTACTCTGTGGTGGTATTGTTGCATCATCTTGTTGTAATTGGATTAAATAAGACTAATAAGCATAAGTAATATATTTACGTAAAAAAAATTAATCAAATTTGTTATACTTTACCTTAATTCCTTCCGCTAGCCGAGGAGTTTCACCACTTTTACCACCACGTCTATCACGGCCTCTACCACGACTGCTACCACCACCTCTACCACCACCTATACCACCACCTATACCCCTCATATTACCTCTAACTCCACTTCCACCACCCGTTTGTGAACTTTTAAAGTATGAATCAATTCGCCTTCAATATTTGTTCAACCTTGGATATCCACGAGAAGCTACGTATTTAGGATCTCTTATATTTCTTCTTCGCCCTCACCCTCACCCCCACCATCATCCACACTATCATGTATATCTTCCAATTCCTAGTTTAGAGCTATCATATCATCATCCCAATTCAAAAGGTTGTGCTCCAATCTGTTCAAATCATACTTAATATATTGCCTCATCACTTCAGTGTCCAATGCAATATCCCAAACCCGTTCAAAATTCTTCAAAAGTTTCTTGTACATCATGTATTCAGAAGTCATACGTGGGTAGCCTCCTAGAAAGAAATGTTTCAAGTGTGGATAAACAACATCTCTTTTCCACGTTCTCAATATATACCTCTCATTAACGTTTTCAATCCTCTTATTAGACAACACCTTAAGTATATGACAACATAGAATACCTCTTGTTTCAAATCACTTGTAGCTGCACTTAGATATTCGTCAATAGTTGTATATTCAACCGTGAAGACAAACAGATCTCTAGTGTTAAAACACCTGAGTGAATAATCAGTTATAATGTATTTCTGCACTTTAGGGTTTTCTTGATGATTTTCAAGGGTGCTGATTTCACAATGGTATAGTTTCCTTAACTATGCTTGAAAAAATTCAAACACTTCACGAGGATAAAATGCTTGAAATTTTTCCTCCTCTGCGAATTCAGACAAACATTTTGGTTCAAAGAACCTTGATATTCAGCTTCCATTTCTTTCTTTGAACTTAGCTCTTATGGCTAACTCATATTGTTGAACAAACAGCTTTAAAGTGCTTTGGCGGGTAATAAATCCATCAAAGAAAGTATCCATTCCTTAACTTCTTCGTATGGACAATATCCCAGCCCAAAAGTGGTCATTTAGATATACACGAAACTCACTTTTCCTCCTCCAAATAAAGCTTATAAGAACAATCCCTTCCATATAAGTTATATTTTGCAATATAATCAGTCCATCTTCTATCAAACTCAGCAACGTTAATGCTATCAAGCACTAAGGCCTTAAATTCTGCCTTTGCAATCATACTATAAGAACTCCGCTTAACTTCATAGGCAACTTTGTGAATATGTGCCATATACAATTTCTATGTACTGTAATTGGCATCAATGCATTGATGATAGCCTTACTAATTTTACATTGGTCAGTCATGATAGCTAATAGATGAGCATTTATTAGAGCCTTAAGCCATGTAGAGAGCACCATTTTGTAACTTGTTATATCCTCACTAAACATAAGAGCGCATCCCAAAAGTATGGACTGCATGTGCTTATTGACACCAACAAATGAAGCAAATGGCATATTGTATCGATTCACAAGGTATATGGGATCAAGGCATATTACATCATGGAACTCCTCATATGCAACCTTAGATTGTGAATGAACCCATACGACATTACGAAGTCGACCAAAACTATCCACATCTACGGAGTAGTAAAACACAATTTTTGTTGCATGTCACTAAAGAAATTGAGTAATGATTATGCATCCCCATCTTGCAATTGAAGCTTTCTACTCTTCAAACTATAATTTCTACAGTCCTTTGGTGTACAACCCAAATTTTTGGGGCCACCAGCAAGTACTTCAGCGACTCTTATATTTTTTAGGGTCTTAAGCCAACAATATCTTTGGCTATAAGAGCTTTCTTAAGAGAATTACTAAGCGACTTGTGTCCAACCATCAATCGCGATAGTGCTGGTTCCAATTGATTATGATTTTTAACCACCTTTGAAATACGTCGTGAACCATTCTCCTCCAATATTCCGTTTATTCTAGCACGACAGTTCCTCTTCTTAGTAACATGCTTATTCCGTGATTTTCTAGACATATCACAACCATATTGCATATATCTTACAATATCACCACTTTTTTTGCTTGATGTTCTTTTGACAATACAAAACCCTGATAATCTAGCATGTTCTTTGTAAAAATCAAACATAACATCCTTATTACTGAACGCATTTCAATAGTTAGACCTATTACTAGATCTTCTTCATTAAACTCATTAGACATTTTCTTTTCCTCTCCAACTTCTCCTTCTTCCTCTAAATAATAGCCGTCATCATAATCATCATCGTCAACATGATCTTCTCCATCATTGAAGTTGCCGTCTGAATCAATGTTGACCCACTCATCTTCATTCATGAAACTGTCGTCTGAATTCAACCCTAAAGATATGTGTAATGCATTCCTTTGTTGCTCCGACCTAGTTTTTAGGTTGTTATTCAAGTTTAATGGCTCCGAAATAGTTTCTTGGTTAGCATTCATGTTTAGGTTAAGGGAATGGTGGTGAATTATATGTTTAATGAAAGTTCTCTTATCATATGTGTATGGTATAATAAGGTTACTCGAATTTGTATATCGTATACTGATAACTATTATTATAAATAAACATACGAAGGCTTTTCATCTTCCCATCGGTATAAATTTTATTTCTAATACGAAGGCTTTTGGTCTTTCCATGAGAGAATGATGATTTTATGGGATCAACATTTTGGGATATATAGTCAGTAGTTATTAGTTTGTTTGGGAGGAAAATATTTTGGAGGAAAATAATGATTTTTAAGCAAATATAAAATCAAGGGTTTTAAGCTCTCACCCCTGTGTGGGCATCGTTGGGCCATTATTAGTGTGGCCAATAGCAACTCTTTTTTAAGTTACCTTTAAGGCTAGTTAGGTAAAACCTTACTAAGTGGAGCCGACCTATGTTGAAGAATCAGCGAGTGAGTTGTGGTTAGTGGTAAAATGCCACTCACACCTAGAGCTAGCTAGTTCTCCCAGAAATTCGCTGAGGCGCATCAGTTGACTGGACATCTAGGGGTAAAGCAACTTTGGTGCGGGCCGGGAAGGAGCTAAAAGTCTGGATATGAGTTGGATCGAACCCAATATCTTTTACTCAAACCGTGAGTTCATGTTAAGAAATTTATTAAATTTGCATGTACGAAAATTAAATTTATAACCCAATTATTAACATCATTTTAAAATCTAAAACCTATAAAATTAAAATTCTGGATCCTCATCTATCTCCTCTTCCTTCCTTCTTATAATAATTCTTTTACATGTTCGTATCTTGTAAAATACAGACGCTTTATTGTATTTATTAGTATTAGAAATAGTTTCTATGCGATTACATGCGCATATTACAACGTAAAAAGACAGGTGCATTTTGTATTCTTTGGTTGACCATATCACCAGGTACCTATTGAATGCACATATTCATAGTTGTATATATTTAAACTGGTTTAGGTAATTAACTTTTAAACCAGAGTGAGAAAATTAAAGAACTGACGCGTGATCATGCACCAAACGTTAATGTATAATACTCCAAATCTTTTGGCATATGCATGCATATAATGATGATTAATTTGTCTTTTATCTATTTGTCTTATTTATTTGTCTCATATTGAAATGAAATATCAATTTCGAAAACATTCAACTAGTGTTATAGCCTGTTTGACTAGCTTCTCCGAGAGAAACACTTTTTTTTTTTTAAAGTGCTTTTATTTTAAAATTGAAGTATTTGGCTAAGCTTTTAGAAGAAAAAAATAAGTACTTTTGAGTAGAAGGTGAAGCAGAAAAAGTAGCTTCTTTCCGGAAGCACTTTTGAGAAAAATATACTTAGAAGCACTTTTTAAAAATTTGGCCAAACACAAATTGCTGCTTAAAAGTGCTTTACAAATTAATTAGCCAAACACAAACTATTTTTCACAAAAAGTACTTTTGAAAAATAATTTTAAAAAATAAGCTGGTTTATCCAGCTTGGCCAAACGGGCTATTAGACTTGACCCTCTATTAACACACGTGACTATGACTATGAGCACGCCTCGTTCCTATTAATTTAGCATATGACGATCTAATTATCAATAAATATCCCATTCATCAGTCGTGCGATCACAGTTGGCTCATTCTAAGGTTTCTATTAATAAAAAAAAAATACATTTCTAGCTTCATTTTATTGGAGTACTATATTTTCCTCTTTTTGCATTTTTTTCTTTTCATTTATTTACTTAGCCGTATAAGATAACCACTTAATGTTTGGTTTTGTCTAAAAATCGTCTAAATAAATGGATACACTGAATAGAAGAGAACTTGGGATGGAATACCTTTAATGTCTTTATCTATCGATGACCCAAAGTGAACTATGCCCCCCCCCCCCCCCCCCCCCCCCCCCCTCCTCCCTCTTTTAACAAAAGATTATTTCTATTATTAATTAATTAAGCTCTGTTATACTACAAGTATATCATATTGTTTTACAATTTAAGCTACCTGCAATACCCAAACTATTTATAACAAACATGAACTAATAACATGAAAAATTTAGTAAACAACCTATTATAATATATGAAACTACATAAATAATATAAATCATTTATAACTTAATCCCTTTCTAATTTATTTGACAAGCAAAATATGATGTATTTCGGAGGACTTTGACCCGATTAGTCAAAGACATGATTTTTTGTGCGTACAGCTTGGTCTTACACACGGATGTATATAAAGCTGTTTTTTTTATAATTTTATTTTCTGAGAGCCGCAACAGATAATTAGCAATAAAATAAATCAGTGTACACCACGCTCACATTATTTTTTACTCAAAAATCAGGATGCTCATTGAACCAAAAAATATTCATCAATATTCCTAAATCTTTTCAGCAATACAACATGCTAACATCCAATAGCGTATCCTCCGCGTCACGTTTCTAGAAAATTGTTTTGCTTAAAAATCACATAGTACTAGTACGGGGTGTTCAAAACCTAACCGAAACCGAAAACAGAATTGAAATCGAAGCTTAATGACTTATTGGTATCAGGTTAATGGTTTAGTGAATATGGAGCAGATTGA
>ML370388.1:0-16766 GCA_005239525.1 Nicotiana knightiana
TTTCTTCCACTTAAACATAGGAAAAATCTTATATTCTAAGAATGTGAATATTTTTGTTGTTTTCGATTTTCTTCAATAGAACCTATTAAGAGTAAGATAAAAATTTAACATATAAAGATTAGATATAACCTTAATACTTATAGCAAAATAGTATAGAATTTGGGTGTGGTCAAAAAATAGTTGTTCACAGGAACCTCATCCTGCTCCTCTAATATAGGGTCCTCTGGTGGCGGGACCGGTATAGCTCTGGGTCTCCCTCATCCCCTACCACGGGCAGGTGCCCTACCCCTGCCCCTACCATGGCCTCGAGCGGTGGGGGCGGCACCCTCTCCCGGATCAGGAACATGAGATGCATGCGTCCTCACCATCTGGTAGAGAATAGAAGAATGAATTTAGTAAATCATAGACTGCACGATAGAGTAAGAACAAGTAGGGGTTTCCTAACACCACGTAGTCTCCTGAAGATAAGTACAGACGTCTCCGTACCGATCCGCAAGACTCTACTGGGTTCGCCCGGGACTCGTGAGACTTGCGTGAACCTAGTGCTCTGATACCACGTTGTCACGACCCAATTTCCCACATGGGTCGTGATGGCGCCCAACAACAGGGTTTAGGCAAGCCAACATAAATTATATTAAGTGTTACCCTTTCCATGTGATTAATTATTCCAACTTTTACCAGTTTTAAGCATTTATTTACATGATATTAACCTGACATGAAAATGAATACATATGATACATGAGCCAAAAGATAATCATATGTATGAAAATACAGCCCAAACCCCAAAATCTACGCAAGTGTGTGCCAGAAACTAGTGTCACGAGTATCACGGGCAACTATCAGAATACACTAGAATAACATATATATATATATATATATATATACACACACACAATCCCATAGTCTGAATGAAGTAGATGTGAAAATGACAAAAGGGAAACTCCAGGGTGCTGCCAGAGATCGCCAGGAAAAGCAGCTCACCGCGAAGTCGAGTAAGCCAAGTCAGTATCTAACGCCGGCCTGATAATCAGATGTACCAGCCTCCTGACCTGTACAGTCAAGTATAGAAAAAAGGAAAGAAGTGCAGCATGAGTACGTAATAAATATGTACCCAGTGAGTATCCCGCCCAAACTCGAAGGAGTAGTGACGAGAGGTCGACTAGATACTCACTAAGGTCCAGCAATATGATATATATGGCGAAATATGGCTAAAACAATAGGCATGGAAAGACACTGAGCAACAAGTATATAGAAAACAACGAAAACCAGATAACAACTGAAAAGGGACAACAAGGTACCAAAAACCTTCTCTTAACTGATGCCTGACACTCCCATTTTTATATTGAGTGACTCTAACTCAAGTGAACATACACATACCAGGACAAGACAACCGGCCGGAGTCATAAAGGTGGCCGTAAGGACTGGGGTCATAATTCTATCCCACGATCGCGAATCATACCTGCGACTCGCGTGCTGACTCGATATAATAATCTATCCCACGATCGCGCATCACCCCTGCGACTCGTGTGCTGACTCGATAATAATAATAAGCTATCCCACGGTCGCGCACCATCCCTGCGACTCGTGTGCTGACTCGATAATAGTAATAATAAGCTATCCCACGATCGCGCATCATCATGTGACTCGTGTGCTGACTCGATAATAATAATAATAATAAGTTATTCCACGGTCGCGCATCATCTCGCGACTCGTGTGCTGACTCGATATCAAGTGTATATATATATATATATATATATATATAACTACATGTGTGTACCAACTCAACAGTGAACTCAACAGGGTTGTGTCAATACCACGAATAGCCAATTGGGATCCAAATCAAAATGCTTCATGTTTCCATAACAACTCGACAATATTTTCAACTATTATCACATAAAAGGGAACAAATAAGGCACATAGTGGCATGCTCGTGAGTCCTAAAGCTGCCCGACATAGCAATATAGTCGCCACGTACGGACTCTCGTCACTTGGTACGTACGCGGCCCCCACAACATGTATACATAGCAAACAAGGAACCTATGGGGGCATTTTCCCCTTACAAGGTTGGAAAGGAGACTTACCTCGCGACGAAACCACACCTCGGATCAAGGATGCGCCCGAATCTCCGATATCTACCATCGACGCCTCGCAACTAGCCAAATATAGTTCAATAACATCAATGCATGCTCAAAGTAGGGAAATCATTCTAATCTTCCCAATTTTCGACATTCTTGAGAAATTCAAAAACCAACCCCGGGCCCACATGCTCGGATTTCAAAAATTTTCGAAGGGATCACTCACCCGAAGCCTAAGGATCAAAATTATATGACTTATACAAGAATTCATAGCCTTAAATGGATAATTCTCCAAATTTTCTAAAATCCCAACTACTACCCAAAACATAAATTTTTCTAGGAATTAGTAGAGAATTTTCTTGACAATTCATGAATTTCATTAGTAAAAGGAGTGGAATTACTTACCTCTTGGAGGAATTGGTCGAAGGGATGCTTTCTCAAGCTCATGGGCTCAATAATGGAAGTTTGGAGGTGAAATTATGTTAGAAACCCGTGTTTTTGGACATTAAATAGGTCTGCCTTACAGGGATTTCGCACCTGCGACTTTGGAACCGCAGGTGCAGTCCCGCACCTGCGAATAAAATGGCCGCACCTGCGGAGGTTAGGCCAGGAAGCTGGGGTCGCACCTGTGAGGGGAAGTCCGCACCAGTGGACACGCACCTGCGAAGAATTTCCGCACCAACGGGCACAAGTCCGCACCTGCGAATGTAGAGGGGTCCATGGGTTTTCCGCACCTGCGTGGATAGGACCGCATGGGCGGTCTCGCACCTGCGACTGGGCGACCGCAGGTGCGGTCACACCAGAAGTAGCTGCATCAGCCTTGGATTTTGCTGGTTTTTGGCCCCGTGCGGGGTCCTAGAGGCCCCTTGGCCCACCCGAGTCCCTGAAAATTATACCAACAAATCCCAAATCATATGACGGACTCGCACGAGCTTACGGAACACTCAAAACATCGCTAAAACTCAAAATCACCCTCTAAACCCCTTAAGTTCAAACTTAAGAACTTTAAGAATTTTAGATTTCATTCCATTGCAGCGAACGGATCTATACTACTCGAAATGACCTCAAATTTTGCAAGCAGGTCATAATTAACATAACGGAACTATTCCCGGTCTCGAAATTCCATTCGGACCTCGTAAACGCAAAAATATATCCCAAACAAAAATATGGACTTAAGGAACTTCTTATTTCAATATTGGGCGCCGAAATGCCCCGGGTCATCAGAAACCCAATCCGAACATATGCCCGCGTTCACAGCTTGTCCATTTCCCTTCCTTATTTAGTTTTAGCATTTCATTCCTAGACGTTATTTAAGACATCAGTAGAGTTAGTTTTATTTCATAGATGCTCGTGACCATGTTGACTCCAGTCTTGGGAGGTTTTGTTTAGAGTTGTTTAGACTATTATTGGGGCGCTAAGACTTAAATAAATTATTTTTATGCTACGGTTGCTGCTATTATTGAATTTTGAATTATCATAATCAGACAAATATGTAAGTAATGTGATGGTTGGCTAGCCTAGTACCACAATAGGCGCCATCACGACCTGTTATGATTTGGGGTCGTGACAGACGACCACGATCCTGACCCATTTACTGCGATCGCATAGAACAACCTCGACTCCACCCACGATCCCGACCCATTTACGCGATCGCGAACTCACCCATGCGATCGTGTAGAAGAAAACTAGAAGAAACACCACCAGAAATTATGCAACTTTCCAACATCCAAACTAGGTCCGTTAGTCCTCCCGAAACACTCCCGAGGCCCTCGGGACCTCAACCAAACATGCCAACACACTCCATAACACCATTCAAACTTATTCGAGCCTTTGAAACACCGAAAACAATTCCTAAACACCAAAATCACATCGAATTCAAGCCTATGAACTTTGAGATTTCTAAATTTCGCCAAAGATGCCGAAACCATCCAAAACGCGTCTGATTGACCTGAAATTTTGCACACACATCCAAACTGACACTACAAACCTGTTCCAACTTCCGAAATTCCATTTCGACCCCGGTTGTTAAATTTTCACTGCCGACCGAAAATCGCCAAAATCTCAATTTCGCCAATTCAAGCCTAATTCTACACCAGACATCAAAACCACATTCCGAACACACTCCTAAGTCCCAAATCACCAGACGAAGCTATCCGAGCCATAAAATCTACATTTCGAGGTCGTTTACAAATAAGTCAACTTCTAGTTGACTTTTTTATTTATTAAGCTAATTTAAGAGACTATGTGTCTCAGTTCTCACCACGACCACTCCGAACCCAAACCAACCGACCCCACACATGATAATTAGGTTAAATAGCACATAACAAAGCTGAAACAGGGGAAACACGGCTAATCTCACGGAACGACCGGCCGGGTCATTACATTCGAGACGTGGGACCGGGGGCCGGGTTTGTGGTGAATTTTGGGATTTTGGTATAATTTGATAATTTTTCCTATGGAATTGGTTCATTGGCCTATATTGATAAAATTATATTGCTTTTGGTTATATTCGGGACGTTCGGAGGCCGATTCCAGAGACAAGGGCGTCGCAGAGTAGGGATTTGACCGGTTTGAGGTAAGTAATGATTGTAAATCTTGTCCTAAGGATATGAAACCCCAGATTTCACATCGTTTTACTATTGTAAGCTGACGCACATGCTAGGTGACGAGCGTTTGGGTGTGTACCGTTGGGGATTGTGACTTGGTTCGTCCCCTAGCAACTATTAAGTTGCATATTTGTCTGGAAACTATATGATACTTACGTATTTTAGAAAGAATTTCTATATTTTAGGTTGAATGCCATATTTGGGCCTCGTGCCTAGCTGTTTAGACCCTTAGGGGCCTTTCTTATTATTTCCTCACTGTTTTGACTTAAGATTTGTACTCAGTCATGCTATGTTTACTGAATTCATAACTCGGTCTTTATTACTCTGTTTTATGCATAAAATGATATATTTGGGTTGAGTACCCTATTTTACTTATAGCCCGAGTGGCTTGATAGGTTTCTGACTGAGTGAGGCCGAGGGACTGTGTTGTGAGGATATTATGGGATCGGGCTGCATGCCGCAGCATGATGTTACTGATTTATGATTATGAGAGGTCGAGGGCCTGATTGATTATGCCACGAGGTGGTTTGTTATAGCGCTTAGGCTGTAGAAGCCCCTCCGGAGTCAGTACACCCCAGTGAGTGTGGGTACCCTCAGTGAGTGATATGATGTTGCTCGAGGGGCTGTTCTTGATACATGTTTTCCTGAGGGGCTCATTCTGAGTGATGTTAGACACGAGGGGCGGCTTATGGTACTTGTTTGCCCGGGGGGCTGTTTACGATTTTCATCACTTTTACTCTAAATTGCATTGAACCTCTGTTGAAACTGTTGAAAAAATATCTTCAAATGATTTTTACCGAAAACTGGATTTAAAAGAGATGATTTGACTCATTTACTGATTTGAAATCATGTTGTACTTACTGAGTTTTCATTACATGGATTTTACGTGTTTCCTACTGCTCAGTCTATATTTATCTTTATTACTTACTGAGTTGGCGTACTCACGTTACTCCTTGCACCTTGTGTACAAATCCAGGGGTTGCTGGACGTTCTAGCGGGCATTGATTCTCATCCATCGCGAATTTGTTGAGTTAGCAAGGTAGCTACACGGAGATCGCAACCTTGCTCTTCTACCTCCTATATTCCTTTAGATATTATTAGTTGTTTCCAGACTGTAATAGTCTTAGTTTTATTAGACAGTTTTTGGTAGATGCTCGTGACTTGTGACATCTCGATGTCGGGCTTTTGTTTCTTTCCGCACTTTGTTATTCAGACTTATAAGGTTTTATTGACTAACATCTTTAAGAAACCTTTATTTCTGATTTGACGGTCCCGGAGGGTCCGTAGGAAAATATGGGACTTGAGCATATGCCCGGAATCAAATTCCGAGGTCCCAAGTCTGAGAAATGGATTTTTGAAGAAAATTGTTTTCTGAAAAATATAAAGGTTTTTGAAAATCATATTTGATGTGCAACATGTGATACCAGGCCCGTATTATGGTTTCGGAGCCCGGAACAGGTTCAATATGTTTTATATGTGTTATATGTGAAATTTGATAAGAAACGGACTTAGTTTGACGTGATTCAGATCAAAAATTGAAAATTTGAAGTTTAAGAAGTTTTGAGAATTTTTATAGAATTTGAGGTTTAACTCGTTGTTTTTGATGTTATTTTGGTGGTTTAATTACTCAAATAAGTCCGTAAGATGTTTATGAGGTTGTGTGTGTATTTGGTTTTGAGCCCCGAGGGCTCGGGTGAGTTCCGGGTAGGTGTCAGAGTGCAAAAGTGGTGAAAAGTCTGGTGTTTAATGCATTTTCTGGTGTCCGGGTATTTACCCTATGCGAACGCATAGAGTTATAGAGATCTGGGGTCGAGGTGGAAAATGAACTATGCGAACGCACAACATAGTATGCGAACTCGGAGTGTACCTTAGCCAAAGCCATGCGAACACACAAGTGGGGGTGCGAACGCATAGGCCTAGAGGGGACCTGGGGGGAGGGGTGGGTAGTAATTACCCTGTGCGAACGCGGCACTTAGCACGCGAAGTCATAGGCAACACCTGTAAACCTTGTGCGAACGCGGCCATGTGGTCACGAACAAATAGAGTAATTTCGTACAGTGATGTTAATGCCCTAAAACAGAATCCAATACGGGAATTAGTAAATTGTTCATAAACCCCTTCTTCTCCAAAGCTCCTAGGCGATGTTTGAAGTACTTCCCTACCATAACCTCTTAGGTAAGTGATCTTTAACTTGTTTCCTTCCATTTTCATCATTATTTATTAGATTCTAGGCCTAAAATCATGAAATCAAAGGTAGAAATTGGGATTTTTGGGTAGAGTTCCGGCTTTTTGAATATTTGGGAATTTGACCTTGTTTTGGGGTCGGATTTTCAAAACAAATTATATATTCGGGCTAGTGGGTGAATGGGTGATCGGGTTTTGGTTCGAACCTCTTGTTTCGACCAAGCGGGTCCGGGGTTGATATTTGGAAATTTTGGAAAAAAATGTTAGGAAATCTATAATTAGGCATTTAAATTGAATTGTTAGCATTTATTGATGTTATTGAGTTGATTATGTGTAGATACGATTGATTTGGAGTCGGGTTCAAAAGGAAAACTGGTGCTAAAGGCTTGATTTGGATTCTTGGTCGAGGTAAGTATCTTGTCTAACCTTGTGTGGGGGAACTACCCCTTAGGATTGAGTCTTCTATGTTGATTGTAGTCCGCGTACGCGAGGTGACGAGGGCGTACTCGGACTTATTTTCAAATAGATTTCCCTTTAGGAGTTTTTAGGTACTTATGTTCCCCGCGTATGAATTGAAAATGTTATATTTGAATTCCTGATTTCTAGTTTCATCTCTCCCTGCTCAAATTAGAAGTACTTGCCTAGCATTCCTTGTTCCTTATATGATCTCAATTGACTTAAATGAAGACTTTGTTTTTCCTACCGTTATACTATATCTTTCTTCATACACTGCCTATGTGACTAAAACTAGTATAATATCGCCCTATAAATGTCTAACAAGTAATTGGAATATCTATACATTGGTCAAGCATGCCCTTGAGTCGTACATTGTGATTTAAATGATTTTCCTCTTAAGTACTACTTAGGTTTAATAGATGACCGCCCATATTGATGGTATTCTTTGATGCTGCCTATTTACTGAGCATTTGTTCAAACTGAGTTTATTCGGTGAAGCTAAATGTCTAAGTGAGATTCGTTATAGATGATTCCCTTGCCATGATGATTTGGTTTCTTGGTTGCAAACTTGAATATATAGAATCGTTGCTATATTTGTCTTGTTTTCCCTTTGTTATGTTGTTTTCTCTTTGTGCTTGGCATTCCTTTCAGTGGCTACTTCTTATGAGTGAGTTTTTACCATTTTTGTGATTTAAGTCTTTGTATTAATTTGCTCATCGCACTTTGCATTCAGTCTTGTTTGCTTTTGCGCCAGTTATGGCAATATATGTTGTTTCTGTCACATTCTGATTGTTTTCCTCAGTGGCTGCATTGCATAATTAAATTGTGACTACAGACAGAGATCTGGGAGCTTTCCCCCTGTACTGCACTGTATATTCAAATTGGGACTACAGATAGAGATCTGGGAGCTTTCCCCATGTACTCCACTGCATATTTAATTTGGGTCTCCAGACAGAGATCCGGGAGCTTTCCCCCTGTACTGCATCGCATATTTAAATTGGGACTACAGGAGCTTTCCCCTTTTACTCCATCAGATATTTAAATTGGGACTACAGACGAGATTCCGCGAGCTTTCCCCCTGTACTACATTGCATGACAAATTTCGATTTCCGGTGGTTATCATTGAGGACATTTGGATCGAAAAGCAATTATCTCCAGGAAAAGTTATGTCTGAAGGACTTCTATTTCGGAAGTATATTTGAAAAGTATTTGTCTTGCAGAAAAATGATATTTGAAATAGCAGTATTTGGGAAAGTATATTTTGACACCACGTATTTTGATGACATTTGANATATTATGAAGAGACTATGTTTTAAAGATTTCTCTTTTTAAAAATATATAAATATACATTCAGAGAAAGTATGTTTCAAAGAAGAAATTTCTCTATTCCGAAATGATTTTATCTTTAAAGCTTTCAAAATAAACTCACGATTTAAAGGTTTTCACTCGAAGGTTTGACCAGTTTTATCGAGTTTATTGTCTAAGGCCTGAAGTGAATAAATTGATGCAATGTTGAGTTGCTAGTGCTTTTATTGGGTTGTGATTCCCTCCATTTGGATTGTATTCTTTCCATTTTCTTTGTGTATTTCTTTTATGATGTCAGTTGATCGTAATTATTGAATTTTCTTTTGTATTATTTGATCGTATCGTTAATTATATTGAAAAATCTTTAGATAGATATTATGTTTCGGTCATTTATACATTTATGCCTTTTTACTTATTAGACCGGTAGTGTCTTGACTAGTTCTCATCACTACTTCATCGAGGTTAGTCTTGATACTTACTGGGCACCGTTGTGGTGTGCTCATACTACACTTCTGCATATTTTTGAGTGCAGATCCAGGTTATTGTTGTTAGTAGCTGCGCAGATCATTGCTGAGGAGACTCAAGGTAACCTGATGCTGCGTTCGGAGGCTTTGGAGTCACCTTCCTGTTTTATTTCTATTCAACTGTACCTACTTATTTTTAGACAGTTGTATTTAGATTTGAAAGAAAGATTTCGTAGAGCTTATGACTTTTATTGACCGGGTTTTGGAAAATTGTAAAATCTGTCAAGATTTCTACTTCGAAACTTTTAAAATTCCTTTATTATTGTTGTTGTTCAGTGGAAATGTTAGGCTTACCTAGTCCCTAAGATTAGATGCCATCACGATACCCAACAGAGGAAAATTTGGATCGTGACAGTCAGCTTGCCTAGTTCCACGTTAGGTGCCATCACGACCTGGTAGATTTGGGTCGTGACAATTATATATTTTTATTATGATTCTTCAAAACGCCACCATTAAAAATAATTAAATTTTTTAAAGATTTGGAATAAAGAGGGTCGTCATATAGTTTTTAAAAGAAACTGGTTCACACGTAAAACAATTGAGCACATATATTTTGTATTAATTTGAAGAGCATATCATTTGGAGTAAGCTTACAAATATTATAGTCATTTTTGTTACATAATATTAAATCTATCATAATCAAAATCTTTATATATTTTTATTATAATTCTTTAAACAAACATCAAATTAACACTTATTAAAAAAATAGATTCTTTCTTTTAGAGGTATTGGAATGAACGGCTAGGTCATAAAGTTTATAGGAAAAAATGAAAAATTAAGTGACGATGTGAGGTCTAAAACTGACTAATACTAAATGTGTATTTTACACTTATTACGTATAAAAAACCTTTATAGGGCCATTAATTGAATAGATGAAAAATACAATAGAATAATAAATATTATTTTTTATTGATTTAAATTCTTAATATTAGCTCATACCAAAGTTTGAATAATTGATTATGATTATATTTTATCGAATAATTTTTTTTGTCAAATTATAAGAAAATCAAATGAGTGGGAAATAATTTTGTATATTTTAAAGTATTTTAGTATATAAAAGAGTTTCACCTAAACAAAAACATAAAAAAAGTTACTCTGTCATCTTCTAAGAATGTCGTACGTCCTCTTACTTATTGTCACGACACGAATTCCCAACCTTAGGGATCGTGATGGTGCCTAACAACACACTTGCTAGGCAAGCCAATGTTAGAGTTCGCTTAACTATTTTCTTTAATTAACCATTTAAACAGGATAAAATAAATTTTAAATTAAACTTGATCTAATGGCTTTCAATAAATAATTCAAAACATAAAATAATAAACAATCAATTAAACCGAGCCACGAACTAATTATATAAATAAACCTAGAACTACCCCAGAGTCTGGAGCCACAATTCACGAACTACTAAAGAATACTACAAATATTTGGCTGAAAGAAATATTGTAATTGTTCTGAATATAATAAAACAACGTTTATGAAAATAACAGAAGACTCTCAGGATCTGTGAACGCCGGCAGATATACCTTGTGTCTCCGAATAAATGAATAGCCGCTCTAAATATATCTACAGCTGGCTGGTAGCTGGATCTGCACAAAAGAGTGCAAAGTGTAGTATCAATACAACCGATCCCATGTACTGAGTAAGTACCGAGCCTAACCTCGACGAAGTAGTGACGAGGCTACGACGGGGCATTAACAACATATAGCCTGTGACAATAATATATACATTAACGAAATAAAATATTTTTGCGAAGAAGAAAAATATAATTGAGACAATAAATATAAATCAAGAAGGAATTCTAAGCAATTGATTAAGTACTGCAACATAAATAAAATAACTCAGACGCCTTTTCCAGGCCTCAACTATAACCAGCTCTCAAATAATTTCCAAATTTCCAAACATTGAATTTAAATGAAAATAGTGCCAAAAATATGAAAAGTAGTGCAAATAAAATAGTAAGTTTCCAAATCTTTATTTTTCTTTGAAAATCAGTAAAGATATATAAATGTCTTCCCTTATCACTCCTTGTTGCGTCGTGCAACCCGCCCCCACTTGTCCACCCTTATTGCTCCTCCCTAAATATATATCACCCTTATTCCTCCTAATGCGGCGGGCAACCCGCTCCCACCAGATATCTCATATCAATTTATTCATAAATTTCACAATTTAGGCCAAGCTTTTCACAATATTTTTGTTTCAACAATTGCAAACAGAAAACAGTATAGCTCGTAAGTTTTAACCAATATCATTCCATAACAAAGCCAGCCAGAATATATATAATCATCGTAACACTGTCAACCCAACTCAGTCTTTATATATCATGATAGATTCAAGAGAACAACCAACACTTTTAACCCACTTACAACAACAATTGGGAATAAATCAATGAAACCAAATAACCACGTAAACCTTAACAATCATGAAACAGTTAAACTGCATTTCTCACAGCTTCCTCAAAACGCCCATGAACCCAAATATACAATTAATTTCGAAATCCCACTTCAATTCGAGGTAAAAATTCGATTTTTACAAAATTCCCTAATTCTACCCAAACCCTCAATTTTTACCATGAAAATTCTTAGTTTTTGCTTTAAAAGTGATTAAAAACTGTAAGGAATTGAATAAACAAAGTTTAGAATTGATTACCAATACTTTGGGGATGAACCTTGGTGAAGAAAATCGTCTCTAGGTCTTGGTAGTTCGAAACATTATTGAAAAATAGATTATGTACGTGTTTAACAGTGTATTTATATGACTGGGCAGACCTTCTATGCAATCGTGGAAGAAGGGATGTGATCGGATAGAATAAAAAAAAAACCCTGAAATTTTCACTATGCGATCGCGGAAGAAATGATGCTATCCCATAGAACAAAAGTTGTCTCCAGCAAATTAACACTAGGCGATCAAGGATATTTCTATGCAATCGCATAGAACAAAAGTTGTCCCCAACAAATTAACACTATGTGATCGCGGATAATGCTATGCGATCACATAGAACAAAAGTTGTCCCCCGAAAATTAACACTATGCGATCGCGGATATTGCTATGCGATCGTATAGAACAAAGAAAAAGACCCCCATGATCTACACTATGCGATCACGGAGAAGGTTATACGATCGCGTAGCACTAATTTACTTGGCACCAGAAAATAGAAAACCAACATTTTTTCTTAAGTTCAAAACATCCCGTGGCCTATCCGAAACTCACCCGAGCCCTCGGGGCTCTAAAACAAACATGTACGTAGGTCTAAAAACATCATAGGGGCTTGCTTGTGCGATCAAATCATGAAAATAACACGTAAAACTATGAATTAAACCTCAAAACTCATCATTTTCATCAAGAACTCTTATAATTCATAACTTTTCAACCGGATGTCTGAATCACGTCAAACGAACTCCGTTTTTCACCATTTTTCACAATTAACTTTTTAGTATAATAAAAAATTTGTACATGCCTCCGGAATCAAAACACGGACCCGATACCAATGATTTCAAACATTATTTCTTTTCTTTAATTCATAAATATTTTAGCAAAATAATTTCTTTCAAAAATTTATTTCTAAGGCTTGGGACCTTGGAATCCATTTCCAGGCGTACGACCGAGTCCCATATTTTACTGCGGACCTTCCGGGATCTTCCGAAAATGGATCCGGGTCTATTTGCTCAAAATGTTGACCAAAGTCAACTATAATCAAAATTTAAATTCTAGAAATCACTATTTCTCATATTTTCACATAAAAGCTTTCCGGTTTCACGCCCGGATTGCGCACGCGATCTAGTTATTCAAAATTAGTCTATTTATGTCTATTCATCATGGAACGGAGTCTAAATTTTATAAAATGACCCCTTGGGTCATCACAATCTCCACCTCTAAAACAAACGTCCGTCCTTGAACGGACATAGAAAATTACCTGAATTGGCAAACAAGTGTGGATATCTACTCTGCATGTCCGACTAGGACTCCCAAGTAGCTGCCTCAACGGGTTGGACTCTCCACTGCAATCGAAATGAAGGATAACTCTTAGATCGCAACTGACGAACCTCCCAGTCTAAAATGACCACCGTCTCCTCCTCATAAGTCAAGTCTTGGTCCAAATGGACAGAGCTGAAATCCAACACGTGGGACGGGTCACCATGATATTTCCGGAGCAAAGACACGTGGAATACCGGATGAATTGAGGATAACCCTGGAGGCAATGCAAGTCTATAAGCTACCTCCCCCACTCTATCAAGAATATCAAATGGCCCGATATACCTAGGGCTCAACTTACCCTTCGTCCCAAATCTTGAAACACCCTTCATGGGCTACACACAAAGAAATACTCTCTCTCCAACCATGACGAGGCTAACCTCGACGAAGTAGTGACGAGGCTACGATGGGGAATTAACAACATATAGCTTGTTACCATAACATATACAATAACAAAATAAAACATTTTTACGAAGAAGAAAAATATAACTGAGACAATAAATATAAAGCAAGAAGGAATTCTAAACAATTGATTAAGTACTGCAACATAAATAAAATAACTCAGCGCCTTTTACAGGCCTCGGCTATAACCAACTCTCAAATAATTTTAAAATTTCCGAACTTTGACTTTAAATGAAAATAGTGCCAAAAATATGAAAAGTAGTGCAAATAAAATAGTATGTTTCCAAATCTTTGTTTTTCTTTGAAAATCAGTAAAAATATATAAATGTCCTCCCTCATCGCTCCTTGTTGCGGCGTGCAACCGGCCCTCACTTGTCCACCCTTATTGCTCCTCCCTAAATATATATCACCCTTATTCCTCCTGTTGTGGCGTACAACCCTCTCCCACAAGAAATATTAAGTAAGTGTCGAGCCTAACCTCGACGAAGTAGTGACGAGGTTACGACGGGGCATTAACAACATATAGTCTATGACCATAATATATATAATAACGAAATAAAATATTTTTGCGAACAAGAAAAATATAACTGAGACAATAAATATAAAGCAAGAAGGAATTCTAAACAATTGATTTAGTATTGTAACATAAATAAAATAACTCAGCCGCCTTTTCCAGACCTCAGCTATAACCAACTCTCAAATAATTTCCAAATTTCCAAACTTTGACTTTAAATGAAAATAGTGCCAAAAAATATGAAAAGTAGTGCAAATAAAATAGTAAGTTTCCAAATCTTTGTTTTTCTTTGAAAATCAGTAAAAATATATAAATGTCCTCCCTTATCGCTCCTTGTTGCGGCGTGCAACCCGCCCCCACTTGTCCACCCTTATTACTCCTTCCTAAATATATATCACCCTTATTCCTCCTGTTGCGGCGTGCAACCCGCTCCCGCCAGAAATCTCATATCAATTTATTCATAAATTTCACAATTCAGGCCAAGCTTTTCACAATATTTTTGTTTCAACAATTGCAAACAGAAAACAATATAGCTCGTAAGCTTTAACCAATATCATTCCATAAGAAAGCCAACCAGAATATATGTAACCATCATAACACTGTCAACCAAACTCAGTCTTTATATATCATCATAGATTCAAGAGAACAACCAACACTTTTAACCCACTTACAACAACAATTGGGAATAAATCAATGAAACCAAATAACCACGTAAACCTTAACAATCATGAAACAGTTAAACTGTATTTCTCACAACTTCCTCAATATTATCAAAAAAGAAACCAACATGAACATAAATATGTATATATACATATATATATAGTATATATATATATATATATATANAGCGCCTTTTACAGGCCTCGGCTATAACCAACTCTCAAATAATTTTAAAATTTCCGAACTTTGACTTTAAATGAAAATAGTGCCAAAAATATGAAAAGTAGTGCAAATAAAATAGTATGTTTCCAAATCTTTGTTTTTCTTTGAAAATCAGTAAAAATATATAAATGTCCTCCCTCATCGCTCCTTGTTGCGGCGTGCAACCGGCCCTCACTTGTCCACCCTTATTGCTCCTCCCTAAATATATATCACCCTTATTCCTCCTGTTGTGGCGTACAACCCTCTCCCACAAGAAATATTAAGTAAGTGTCGAGCCTAACCTCGACGAAGTAGTGACGAGGTTACGACGGGGCATTAACAACATATAGTCTATGACCATAATATATATAATAACGAAATAAAATATTTTTGCGAACAAGAAAAATATAACTGAGACAATAAATATAAAGCAAGAAGGAATTCTAAACAATTGATTTAGTATTGTAACATAAATAAAATAACTCAGCCGCCTTTTCCAGACCTCAGCTATAACCAACTCTCAAATAATTTCCAAATTTCCAAACTTTGACTTTAAATGAAAATAGTGCCAAAAAATATGAAAAGTAGTGCAAATAAAATAGTAAGTTTCCAAATCTTTGTTTTTCTTTGAAAATCAGTAAAAATATATAAATGTCCTCCCTTATCGCTCCTTGTTGCGGCGTGCAACCCGCCCCCACTTGTCCACCCTTATTACTCCTTCCTAAATATATATCACCCTTATTCCTCCTGTTGCGGCGTGCAACCCGCTCCCGCCAGAAATCTCATATCAATTTATTCATAAATTTCACAATTCAGGCCAAGCTTTTCACAATATTTTTGTTTCAACAATTGCAAACAGAAAACAATATAGCTCGTAAGCTTTAACCAATATCATTCCATAAGAAAGCCAACCAGAATATATGTAACCATCATAACACTGTCAACCAAACTCAGTCTTTATATATCATCATAGATTCAAGAGAACAACCAACACTTTTAACCCACTTACAACAACAATTGGGAATAAATCAATGAAACCAAATAACCACGTAAACCTTAACAATCATGAAACAGTTAAACTGCATTTCTCACAGCTTCCTCAAAACGCCCATGAACCCAAATATACAATTAATTTCGAAATCCCACTTCAATTCGAGGTAAAAATTCGATTTTTACAAAATTCCCTAATTCTACCCAAACCCTCAATTTTTACCATGAAAATTCTTAGTTTTTGCTTTAAAAGTGATTAAAAACTGTAAGGAATTGAATAAACAAAGTTTAGAATTGATTACCAATACTTTGGGGATGAACCTTGGTGAAGAAAATCGTCTCTAGGTCTTGGTAGTTCGAAACATTATTGAAAAATAGATTATGTACGTGTTTAACAGTGTATTTATATGACTGGGCAGACCTTCTATGCAATCGTGGAAGAAGGGATGTGATCGGATAGAATAAAAAAAAAACCCTGAAATTTTCACTATGCGATCGCGGAAGAAATGATGCTATCCCATAGAACAAAAGTTGTCTCCAGCAAATTAACACTAGGCGATCAAGGATATTTCTATGCAATCGCATAGAACAAAAGTTGTCCCCAACAAATTAACACTATGTGATCGCGGATAATGCTATGCGATCACATAGAACAAAAGTTGTCCCCCGAAAATTAACACTATGCGATCGCGGATATTGCTATGCGATCGTATAGAACAAAGAAAAAGACCCCCATGATCTACACTATGCGATCACGGAGAAGGTTATACGATCGCGTAGCACTAATTTACTTGGCACCAGAAAATAGAAAACCAACATTTTTTCTTAAGTTCAAAACATCCCGTGGCCTATCCGAAACTCACCCGAGCCCTCGGGGCTC
>ML370389.1:672-32066 GCA_005239525.1 Nicotiana knightiana
TATCTTAGGAGAAAGATTCATCAGACTAAGATTTTGATCTTGATTTTATTTTTTTTTTTATTTTTTTGTTATCTTAGGAGAAAAAATTCACCAGACTAAGATTTTGATCCTAGGAGAAAGTTTATCAGACTAGGTCATTTTTTTTTGTTATCTTAGGAGAAATATTCATCAGACTAAGATTTTGATCCTAGGAGAAAGATTCATCAGACTAGGTTTTCTTATCTTAGGAGAAAGATTCATCAGACTAAGATTTTTTTTTATTTTTTATTGGGAGGAAAATCCATCAGACTAGGACTTTTTATCCTAGGAGGAAAAATGTGAAGAGTAATGGCGACATTTTATGTACACTTGCAAGACAAATAAAGGTAAAGATTTGAGAAACTTCCCTTTTTCGGCTCTTCTCTTCTCTTTTTCTTCTTTTTTTATTTTTCGTTTCTCTCTTTTTTTTTTTTGAACCAACTTCCTTGCACTGCTTTGTTCCTGTTTCAAACAAAGAAAATTTCGTCAGTTTTAAAAGTGGTGGTCGGTTTGTGGCCTTGAGTCATGGGCAGCTTGGCTTTTGCTCAATCAACTTGAGTCAGTTTTCAAGAGACTTTTTTTGCTCTGCATCAACCCTGATTGTTTCACACCCAGTACCATTTGTATTTGTGGCTCAGTCAGACTTATCCCAATAGGAGATCTTTGCTTATGCGACCTTTTCTGATATCTTGAGTGGCTTCTTGCCTTTTGGAGCAATTTGACTGTCAGAGGGAATCACCAGTAATCTTTGCTTGTGCCAAGTAGGCTGACAAGAGTCTTTTTTGGGGGGAAACCATTTTCATTTTCATGAACCCTCGAGGCATGTTGACTGTAACAATTGAATGTGCTGGCCAAATTTGCTTTGTGCAACTGAAAGGCTGGTAGCAGATTTTGAAATCTTTTCTTGCTTGTTTTGACAAGGACTAACTCAGAGTAAATGACAGAATGATGGAAAGAAACAAGTATTAACAAGCAATGCCCCGGTCGGAAGGACAGAAGGAAGAGTTCTCTTTTTTTTTCTTTTTCTTTTATTTTGCGGTAACTAGCCTTAATGATCATGACATGCATTTTGGACTTAATGGCCGATCTATCAAACTGATCAAATCTTCCCTTTCACCATTCTTATGACCTTGGAAGTCGGGCTTGTTTGTGCCAATTCTTCGCATCAGCTTTACGACTCACTTTCGACCAGTGGTGCCCCGAGAGGTTTTCACCAACAAGTCTCTCTCATTTATTTTTCTCTACTTACCATCGCCTTACAGTGCCCATGAGGGTTTTCACTAGTAAGACTCTCTCATTTTTCTTTTCTTTTCTTTTTCTTTTTCTTTTATGAGCAACTTGACAGTGTTCTATGTCGTGTGACAACCGTTGCTGATTCCATGCTTTCTTTGGTGAGCAACTGACAGTGTTCTATGTCGCGTGACAATCGTTGCTCATTGCATACTTCTTTTGGCATTCTTGAAGGCATATCGGGAGGTCTTTATTTGGAAGGTTTTTGGATAGGGTTGGAAAGGAGGGTTGGAATGAAGGCTTAAAGTAGACTCAAAATGAGGGGTTATAAACTTACAACTCTCGGAATCGACTCTTCTAAAAGGGAAGTAAAATTTCTGCCCCATTTTTAGCTACGGGGGATTTTTCTGGATTTCTTTTTCTTTTTCTTTTGAATCTTATTTGGTTGGACCGAATCGTGTAAGGCTGCCTACGTATCCTCTTTTTTTTTTTTTTAAGGAATCAGGTCTAACGTAGTTCAAACATCTGACCTAACTATTTTTCATCTTTCTTTCTTTTTCTCATTTATTCCTTTTTTTTTTCAAAACAAGTTGCCCCAACTTTGGTTTTCGGAGGGCATGGACATTTGACTATTTTTTTTTCTTCTTTCTTTTATCTGAACTTTTCTAAGAATTGCCCCAGTTTGTACTCTTGGGACATGGACCTTCCTTTTTTTTTCTTTTTTTTTTTTTTCATTTTTGTTGTTCTCTTTTTTTTTTTGACTCTTGACTCTAAACTTGATTCCAAAAGAGGGCGGTCAAAGAAAATAATACAAGCTCAAAAGGGGTAACAACGGGTATAAAGTGTTTGGGTAGCAGAAAAAGGGCCTCCCGGCCTCGAGAATGCCAAAACATATTATTTGCAATCATAGCATTGATGAACATGCCTATTTTCTTGGTGTCTCGTGGTCGAAAGACACTTTATTCATTAATGTCAAACTTTCAACCAAGCTTCAATTGATTAAACATCCTCAAACCCGATCTTCACAATGATTTGAAGGTGAATTTTACACGACCTTAGTTCCAAAGTATTTCAAATCTTTATTCATCCTCAAAAGTGTCTCTTTCTCACTTATCTCATTGAAGACGAAATCAGTTTTTTTAAGATCTGGTCAAAATTTCCGCATGCATGTCATATCACTAAAACTAGCGAGAAAGGAACTAAGCATGGAATGACACAAAAGGACAAATTATATTTCATTGAGTAAAGGATGGAAGGGCTTAACAACAAGACAAACAACCTAAAATCCAAGTTACAACCCTAAAATAACCTCGGTAATGAAAATAGCAACAAAACAGACAGACAAGACTCACACAAATAGAAAAGAGGGATAGAAGGATTTGACTCAATAAAACAAATAAAATCTGGATCACAACCCTGAAATAACCCAGATAATAGAAAAAATATCAAAAAAAGCTACCATTATTCCCTCCTAATTGCTAAGCTTGACGTTTAGCCACAAATTTGCTCATCACAATCAGCAGATCTTTCTCCAATTTCAAAATCATTAACTTCAGTCAGCAAGTTCCGGAGAGGATTCTCATACTCCATGTCACCACGAATCATCCCCACAAAGTGTGCATCATCATGTGCAAGTAAATGATTCTGCATGATATTCTAGGTGTCAGTGTCTTGGATCATAATAAGATTTTCCTGGATCATCATTTCTATTTATCTTTTCAAATCCCGACAGCTTTCAACATCGTGACCCTGGGCATTGGAATGGTACTCACACCTTTTATAAGGGTCAAAGCTTCTTGCACGTGGGTCCACATGATTTGGAGGATTAGGTGCAATCATGTCATTACGCTTTAATTTCTCAAACAAGCTTACATATGACTCTCCTATTGGTGTAAAATTATCTTTCAACCTTTGTTCTCCTTTATACCCCTTGCCTGGATGTGGGTTATAGGGAACTTGGAAATACTGTGGAGGCTGGTAGAGATTTTGCGATGCTCGCCTTCTGGGGTGTCTTGGTGGCTGGACAACATACTCAGGTGGAGCAAAAGAGTATTGTGGGTTCTGAGGTGGATAGTAGCGCTCATGGGAATCATCGGAAAACAGACAAGGCTGGTCATACCCTCGAGATGTTCTCCTAGGACCTCTTCTCAACCCTGATGCCATCATGATTTCTTTATCTTTCTCATTCATGTCGCTAATATTATTAGATTCAATCTGGACAGCCTGAGTTGTGGCTTTGAGAGCTGCTTGACTTAAAATTCTGCCTGTCTTAAGGCCATTCTCTACCATTTCTCCCATTTTGATCGCTTCAGAGGAGGATTTGCCAACTGCGGACATCATGTTTTGAAAGTAATCTTGCTCTTGCGCCTGAAGAAAGACAGTGATTAGCTCGTGGTCATCCATGGGTGGCCTAACTCTAGCCGCTTGCTCTCTCAATTTAATGGCATATTTCCTGAAACTTTCAGTTGGTTTCTTCTTCAGGTTTGAAAGGGAATTACGGTCTGGGGCAATGTCGATGTTGTATTGGAACTGTTTGAAAAAGGCTTGAGCCATATCATCCCAGACATACCATCGAGATGTGTCTTGATCAGTAAACCATTCAGAGGCTACCCCCACAAGGCTTTCCCCAAAATAAGCCATTAGCAATTCTTCATTTCTTCCTGCACCTCTTAGCTGATTGCAATACCTTTTCAGGTGGGCTAGGATCTCCATGTCCATCATATTTTTCAAATTTGGGGGTCTTGAAACCAAGTGGCAAACGAACATCGGGGAACATACATAGATCCTTGAAGGCAATAATCTTCTGACTTGCCAACCCTTGCATGTTTTTCAGCTGTTGTTCTAAGCTATTCACTCTTTGGATTATTTCTTCCTGTGCCATTTTTTGGACAGGCTTCTCAATTTTTGCAGGAAGATCAAATAGGTAAGAGTGATACTCAGGAGAATGGTACTACTCTTGATGGGTAGAAAATTGTGACTCATGAGTTTTCTTCTGTACCACTGTTGGCTGTGGGACAGTGAAGACATGCATAACAGCAGCGGTTGTCTGATTGGTTGTCAATGGCAAACTTTGAGCGCATGCAACAGAAGTTCCAACTGTAGTTGTGCAGTTGGGATAAGGACTGAACCTAGGTAGATAGAACTGATCGGGAAATGAAACCGGAATGGCAGTAGTCGAGATGGGTGTGAACACTGGGAAACCATGAGAAGAGAAGGGCGGTCCTTGGTCATTTGCCATGCTTGACACATTTCAGTCATTTTCTGTTTCAGTACTCTATTTTCCTCAACCATGGTAGACTCTTGTTGAACCCTCTGACCCTGAGTCTCATGACCGCTTGTAACAGCTTCGATGTCAGTTGTCATATTTCTTTGGATTTTGTGTTGTGAGCTTACCATAAACTGACCACCTCAAGCTTTCTTCACAATTCAAAACAAAAGACACGTTAGAATGGACTCACTCGGTCCTTATTATCATTCTTTTTTTTTATTCTTCGCTTTCTTCTTTTTTTTTTAAATCATTCGATTGAACCTGATGTGGGTTGCCTACGTATCATGACGC
Organism: Nicotiana knightiana; assembly: GCA_005239525.1. Classification (NCBI taxonomy): domain Eukaryota; kingdom Viridiplantae; phylum Streptophyta; class Magnoliopsida; order Solanales; family Solanaceae; genus Nicotiana; species Nicotiana knightiana. Next base: position 5,480 of record ML370389.1, read on the forward strand.
CGCATGAATCAGATCTTGCGTAGTTCGAGAAGATCAGGGATAAAGGAAATAAACTAACTTTTTTTTTGAATTTTTGAATTTTTTTCTTAATTTCTTAAAGAAAGACTTATAAAGAAGAAATAAAATATTTTTTTGATTTCGATTCCTTTTTTCATTTTTTTTTGGAATTTCGAAAGAAAAACTTCTAAAGTAGAAAGGAAATATTTTTGGATTTTTGGACTTTTATTTTGAATTTATGAAAGAAATACTTCTAAAGAAAAAGAAAATATTTTTGAAGCTTGAATTTTCTTTTCGATTTTCGAAAGAAGAATGAAAATATTTTTGGATTTTTTATTTTATTTCATTTTTTTCGAAATTTTTTAAAGAAAGACTTCTAAAGAAGAAATAAATTATTATTTTGAATTTTTGGGAAAGAGACTTCTTTAAAAAAAGTAGAAACTATTTATTGGATATTGATTTGATTTTTCTTTTTGAATGAAAGACTTCTTAAAATGAAAAAAAAAATTGGTTTTAAATTTTTTTATTTGGGATTTTCTAAAGAAAGACATCTAAAAAGGAATTAAAGGTTTTTTTTTTGGATTTTTTTAAAAATTGTGGAAAATAAAAAGGTAGAGAATTTTTTTGGGATTTTTTTTTTTAAAAATTGGGGGCCGGAACCGATGAGGTTTGCCTACGTATCTCACATCCGGTGAGAATCAGACCCGCGTAGTTCTGCCAGTTTTGACGGAACCGGGGAAACATGACTTTTGAGAACATTCAATTATTTTCTTTCTTATTTATAGACAGTTTCATTTTTCGAATAACTACCTCGCACTCTTGGTTTTTCTGTTTGTTTTTATTTTTAGCTGGTCAACACACAATCCGAAACAAATAAATGCATACGTAGCAGGTAAGATGCATCAGGATAGTCTTTCATTTCGGGTACACCTGTCCTAGACGGACCCAACCCTTGTGTTGAGTCCCCTAAGTCAAATGCACATGATGCAAATAAGCGTTCCTACTAGGGATCCGGTATGAGGCTATGTTATTCTAAGTTTAAATGGGTTTATTGGTCTAGATCTGGCTTACCCGAGCGAACAACTCGAGCCGAGGAGGGGCAGCGTACCGGGAATACAGAAGCTTCGCCGGCTTTGCAACTTGTCCGAACCTCGTTCTAAAATTTGGATATGACCCTAACAGAAAAGAAGTCACACGAAGTGCACACTTCCCAGATGATTTAGAAGGCTGAGAGAGAAAAGGGTTTCAGCACAATTCATATATAGTTAAGATAATATCAAAGCGGTAAAAAGCGGCATTTATCACATTAGGTTCAAACATGTAAAATCAGATAATAAAGCCAAATATAACAGTTATTCTAAGCTCGAATTCTGAACCCTGAACCAGAGATTCTGGGTTCCAGTCCCCAGCAGAGTCGTTAGAGCTGTCACACCTCTTTTTTCACTACCCCCGGTAAATAAAGGGTAATAAGGGAGTTTTTCCAATTAAAGTGGCATTATTCGGATTTGAGATTTATTTATTAATTTCAGAGTCGCCACCCAGATTTTTGATGATGCTCCGGGACACCGTGTTGTTTATTGAAATCCCAAACCGAAGAAATTTTGATTTTTTAAAGTCTGCGAACCAGAAATTATAAGTAAGAAATTCTGTTAACCCGAGAGAAGGTGTTAGGCATTCCCGGGTTCCGTGGTTCTAGCACGGTCGCTTAGTGATTATTACTCGGCTTAAATTGTCTAATTACTTATTTAGGACCTATGTGCATTTATCTTTTTACCGCTTTTAAAATCACTTGAATTATTCGTAATTGAGTTACGCGTACTTATACTCTTTTCTTTTGGCGCGTCAAAATCATGCCACTCGAACGTGTCCCCGATAAATAACGCTTTTGTTAATTTATTAAGAAAGTTTGGTTGAAGTTGCGGGAACGCATTCCTCGAGTCTTTTTAGAGTTTAAATTTGCAATTATGTTATGTGGACGTATACATAATCGCAATACTAATCTAAATCTGGCCTAAAGCAAACTACGATTATTCAAGGCATTTCTAAATTAATCTATTAATATGAGGGACATAAATTAAAAGATTATATTTGTATATGGCACGCCCCAATTTATTTGAATCTAAATTTTTGAGGGCCAAGTGTTATAGATTTGAAGCATGGCACACCTCAAGTTATTTTCTTTAAAAAAAGAAGGTTCAATTAGCCAGAGGTTAAAAATAAACTAATAATACAAGAAAAGTAAGATTCTATAAAAAATAATGCTACAGGACAAGAGAACTAAATGGGGTGCATAGAAAGTGTGGCTACGTGACTGCCTTTGATCACACTCCCCAACTCTTTTAATTCAATATAAAAAAATGCCATAGTTCTGCTCCTTTTACGCCTCACTAAATGGAAGAAAACCAAGAACAAAGTATGTTTAAAACAACACGAAAATCACCAGCATATGGCGCAGTAAAAAAAAACTCAAAAGACGTCATTTTTATCTCCTAATAACAAAAAGGGATTTTCCCTGTTTTTCTGAATAAAAATGTAATGATAAAGTGCAGGTTATTTCCACTTTTAGCTTGTGTTTTCTACCACACACGAACATATACATACTTCAAAATTTCTTTTAAAAAGAAGACACACATATACGTGCTCGATTCATGTAGAGAAAACAAAACATTATATTAGGTAATGAACCAGCCACTAATCCATAAAGAGAAGAATGAAAGTCCTTTGCTACAGATTTAGCTAACAGTGGCCAAATCTGCCTCCTTTGTAGCAGGCTACGATTTATTTTAAAAGGAACCGACCCAAAGAAACTTGTTCATCTCAAACCAGACTGCTTCTTTTTTGGTTCAAAATATAGGTATATTCATGAAGTTGAGGTTTTATTTATACATATAAAAGAAGAATCAAAGTAAAGAAATAACAAGTAAAGGGATAACAATATTCTCATTCTTTGTACTGTATAAGTGCTTGTTAAAACTGAAAGGAAACTGCTTCAGGTATACCAAAACCTCAGAATATAAGGATCCCAAACACATGACCAAATAGAGATTCGATCACAGTCATATGAAGTCGCAAGGGAATGCCTCTAAACAACTCAGGAAAGATCACAAACAAAGACGTTGATAACTCGAAACTCTCATAATTCACATGAGGCCCAACTTAAACTATACAGAAAATTCACCTCAAAAATTCAATACCAACATACCATTTAAAATCATTTGACAGCCCTGTTTGAACATAATGATGCATTTGTTTTATTGACAACAAACTAAAAGGGATCAGATTTTCAAAGTCGACACATTAGAAAATAGATTGCGCTACAGATACCTAAAGGCAACAGATAGAACCAGGCGTGACAATGAATTGGAAGACAAGACGTAAACAAAATGACACCATAGTAGCACTGTTTTCAGCAAATTCAAACTCAAATATCACAAGTTTAAGGATTTCAATCACAAACAATTGGCCTTGCGAACACACGAAGGTAACAAAGACAAATAGAGGAAAACAAAGAACATCCTCAATAGCCAAACTTGTTGATTCTGTTAATTTCAAATCAAAGAAAACGTAACATGAACGAACTCAAATTTTCAATTATGAATCCAATATGAACACAAACAAGTGTGGTGTACCTTAAATACGAAATCGACAGAAAATGACCAAATGAAGTCTGAACTTCAAGGCTAGGACTCAGCTCCTAATTGCAGAATCAGCAGCAAACATCAAACAAAAACCAAACGAATCCCCAGCGTTGAGAACCGGAAGTCAAAACCTAATCCAAGCCCATTTTTGAGAAAAACAGAATCACAACGAAAAGCTGAAAACGTTTCTCTTTTTTTTTTATTTCTTTATTCTGAGAAGATGGAGGAAACTTGAATAGAAAATGAACTCAAACCATTTTTCTTTGTGTGTTTTCTTAAATGAAAAGAAACAGACTGAAGAAAAAAAAAAGTTCGAAGAAAGTGAAGACTAAAAAAAAACCTCGAAATTTTGGCTAAGCTATTGAAGATTTTGTTATCAATTTTTCCCTGATTTTTATTCTTCCCCCCTTTACAAGAAAAGAACATACCTTATATATAATCTCAAAATTTCTCGAAGCTTCTGCCTCGAATACTAAAAATTCCCTCGTTTGTGAATGATTTTAGGGACAAATGGAAGCCCTAGATCGATTTCCATCCATCCACGGCTCCCATTCATCCAGCAAATCGCTCAATAGTACAGAAATAGTGCAAATTTGGAGGGAATATTCTTGTTTTTTCTGCCAGAAATCCGTTGGATTAAAGTGATGTGGAGAGAAGGGACTAGCTTGAGTGAACTCGCCTAAGCTTCAGGCGAGTTGAGGTTGGCTCGGAGGAAAGAGACGATTAATAGTAACAACGCCGCTTCTGTGATTGGTTTGGTCTAGGGTTCAAATGGGGGAAAAATTATAAAGAGGATTTTAAATTAAAAGAAATAGGGCGGGTCGGTTTGGTGGGTCTGCCCGGTTTGGGCTGGTTTCCTCTTGGGCTGGGCGAATTTTGGTAAAGAATTGGGCCTGATTGCTGGCCCAAGTCCAATTTTAACCTTAATAACTTTCTCTTCTTTTTATGCTTTGAATGTTGCAAAATTAGCCACCACAACTCAATAATCCAAATCAAACCATTTTGTAAAATCGACTTACTTTACTATTTTTAAATAATTAATTAACTAAAAAATGTATATGAGATTACTAAAGTATTTCTGTTGTAATTTTAATGTATTAATTCTACAACTTGATAAGTAATTAATTCCTAAAAATTACAAATTAAACCTAAGGTGGTATGCAATGAAAAATGTTATAATTTTTTTATGATTTTTCTATAATTTTAAAATATTAAACCTACATGAAATGCAACTAAAAATAGATAAAAACTCCTAAAATTCATTAAAAAATTATTTTTGGATAATTTTTAGGAGTAATTTCAATGCGGGGCAAAAATTAGGTGTTCACAGGTGTCGACTGGTGTGGGACTTGTATTTTTTCTTTTTTACTAGTATTACTTCTATACAATTATTAACAGAGGGGAATATGACAAGGAACAATACCAATAAGGTGAATTGGAAAATTAAGGGCTCCTTTAGTACGAGAGGTGGGGATAATTAATCCAGGGATTAAATTTTAGATGAGTTTATATCATGTTTGGTTGGGATAAAATCATGGCATAATGATGATAAGCTATAATTGCGTAATTTAGTCTCTTATTACACTCTAATTTACTGCACTTTAATTGAGTTTGAGCTTTAATCGCTAGTGTTTTGCACTAATTGTGTGTTTTATGCCTTGTAGGAGTGGTTCCGAGCTATGTAGATATTATGGAATGAATTCAAGTGATTTAGAGCTTTGAAGTCTGAGTAAAATCCCGAGGAATTAAGTCGGGATCGTGTTCGGGGATCAAATTTGATAGTTAAGAACGACGAAGAATCGAGTAGGTATATTGCACACTTTCTAGTAAAATGGACATAATTTTTTGCTACAAACTTCTTTTGGTCTATACAATATATGGTTGGAAATCTAACTCAAGTATCTACAACTTTAATGTTTTACGTTTTTTCAAATTCCAAACGAAACAAGATGAAAAACACGATCGAATCCGTGACTGCGGATCTGGACACGGATTTGAGGCAAAACACTGGGTAAAGTCTGTGCCCGTCCGCGGTCGCGGACGTACTGACCTGAAAAACTATCCTTTTTCGCGTAGGAGAAGGTATAATTGTTTGGGCCCGACCCTACTTGGTATATATACATAGAAAAATGTTATTTTTGTGACTTTTGACACAGATTCGACCTAAGGAGGCAGAGACACAATAGGAGCAAGGCGGGAAATTCTTCTACGAGTTTTTCCTTCCTCTTCCTATTTTTTATTGTTGGGTATGACTTTTAGTATTGTAGTTTTACATACTATTATGAATAGCTAATTTGTTATCTAGGAATTTGATGGAACCTTTTGTAGGATAAATTCTTGTTATGTTTTTATATAATTGAGCCGTTGGATTTCTCTACTTGTTCAGCTACATGTTTATTGTTCCAACTACTAGGCTTCGTATAGCTATCTCGCAATAAGAAATTTAAATTGCACTTTCAAGTCATTTAAAATCCAATTAAGTTGTTGTAAAGAAATAATTGCCAATTATTTAAGTGTGACTCACCTTAAGTCGTAAATAGGTGGGGGTAGTTCTTCCTCATTTCCTCCCAGCTTCCCAGGTCATTTCCTTGCTGTTGTTATTTCGCGATAACACTTTCACGGAAGCCACTTCTTTAGTTCGAAGATTTCTTACATGCTGATCTAAAATAGATATTGGTGCCTCTGCATAAGATAAGTCTTCAGCAATGTGAATATTCTCAATGGGCGTAATACGTGAAGGATCTCCAATGCACTTTCGCAACATAGATACATGAAACACAGGATGGACTACTTCCAATTCTGAAGGCAAATCAAGCTCGTACGCCACCCTACCAATCCTCCGAATAATCATATACGGTCCAACATACCTGGGGCTGAGCTTCCCCTTCTGTCCAAATCGCATGACGCACTTCATAGGCGATACTTTCAGGAAAACCCAATCTTCTACATCAAACTCTAAGTCTCGTCGTCGAACATCTGCATAAGACTTCTACCGACTTTGTGTTGTACGCAGCTGGTCTCTAATAAGTTTTACCTTTTCCATTGCTTGTTGGACTAAATTAGGACCTAGCAACTCTTCTTCCCCAACCTCAAACCAACCGATCAGCGACCTACTCTTCCACCCGTATAGTGCTTCGTAAGGAGCCATCTGAATACCAGCTTGGAAGTTGTTATTATAAGCGAACTCAATAAGAGGTAGATGATCATCCCAACTTCCTTTAAAATCTAGCACACATGCACGTAACATATCCTCAACTGCCTGAATAGTATGCTTTGCATGTCTATCAATTTGCGGATGAAAAGCGATGCTAAGATTTACCTGCGTGCCTAGAACCTTCTGAAAAGATTTCCAAAAATGTGTTGTAAATTGATCCCCTCGATCGGAGATAATAGATAATGGCACTCCGTGAAGGCGAACAATCTCTCGAATGTAAAGCTTGGCATAATCCTCGGCTGAATATGTCGTCCTGACTGGCAGGAAATGAGAAGATTTTGTAAGCCTGTCAATAATTACCCAAATAGAATCATACCTTCGTGGAGTGCGAGGCAAACCAGTGATGAAATCCATATTTATCATGTCCCATTTCCATAACGGAAGCTCAATATACTGAGTTAGGCCTCCAGGCCTCTGATGTTCGGCTTTAACTTGCTGGCAGTTAGGACATTGGGCTATCATCTCCGCGATATCTTTTTTCATTCCATTCCACCAATAGATCTGTCGAAGGTCCCGATACATCTTTGTCGCTCCGGGGTGAACTGCATATCTAGAATAATGGGCCTCCGAAAGNTGCAGAAAATGAGCAGATTTTATAAGCCTATCAATAATTACCCACATAGAATCATACATCCGTGGAGTGCGAGGCAAGCCAGTGATGAAGTCCATATTTATCATGTCCCATTTCCATAATGAAAGCTCAATATACTGAGTTAGGCCTCCAGGCCTCTGATGTTCGGCTTTAACTTGCTGGCAGTTGGGACATTGGGCTACCATATCTGCGATATCTTTTTTCATTCCATTCCACCAATAGATCTGTCGAAGGTACCGATACATCTTTGTCGCTCCGGGGTGAACTGCATATCTAGAATAATGGGCCTCCGAAAGAATCTTGGCGCAGAGCTCTCCGACTTTATATACACATAAGCGGCCCTGGTATCTAAGGACTCCATCTCCAGTTAGCTCAAATAAAGGTTCTCACTGCTGTGGAATAATTTCCCTCAGTTTTATAAGCTCAGGATCCTCGTGTTGTCGCTCTTTCACTTCAATAACAAAATAAGATTTTGTCGTATTCTGAACGAGAATGCGTCCACCCTCTGCATCTACCAAACACGCCTGCAAACTAGCTAACGGTCATAGATATCTGGTCATCTTGACCTTATCAGCATCAACATGGATTAGACTGCCCATGGACTTCTGGCTAAGGGCATCAACAACAATATTATCTTTGACGGGATGATATAAAATATCAACACCATAGTCCTTTAGTAATTCTAGCCATCTTCTTTGTCGTAGGTTCAACTCCCTATGTTTAAATAAATATTGAAGGCTCTGGTGGTCGGTGAAAACATCAATATGAACCCCATATAGATAATGCCGCCAAATCTTTAGGGCAAAGACAACAGCGGCTAACTCAAGATCGTGCGTAGGATAGTTCTGTTCATGTTTCCGCAACTGTCTGGAGGCGTACGCGATAATCTTACCATGATGCCTAAGAACACAACCTAGTCCAATTCTCGAGGCATCATAATATACAACATAACCCTCGGTGCCATCTGGAAGAGTCAAGACAGGTGCTGTAGTAAGCCTTTTCTTTAGCTCCTGAAAACTTTGTTCACATACTTCAGTCCACTGAAACTTAGCTCCCTTATGTGTCAGTTTCGTCAATGGTGCAGAGATAGAGGAAAATCCCTCTACAAACCTTCGGTAATATCCTGCCAAGCCTAAAAAGCTACGAACCTCTGTCGGATTCAAGGGCCTCGGCCAAGTCATCACAGCTTCAATCTTTTGGCCATCAACCTTGATACCATCACCGGTAATAACATGACCAATAAAAGCTACAGAAGTTAGCCAAAATTAACATTTAGAGAATTTAGCATATAACATGTAGTCCTGGAGAGTCTGCAATACAACTCGCAAATGGTCCGCATGCTCGGCTTCCGATCGTGAATATATTAGGATGTCGTCAATAAACACAATCACGAATTCATCCAAGAATAGTTTGAATACCCGGTTCACAAGATCCATAAAGGCTGTTGGGGCATTTGTAATCCCGAAAGACATGAAAAGGAATTCAAAATGGCCATACCTCGTCCTAAATGATGTTTTTGGGATATCAATATCTGTGACTCGTAGCTGATGATAACCGGATCGCAAGTCAATCTTCGAAAAGCATTTGGCACCTTGTAACTGGTCATTAATCCGTGGAAGAAGAAACTTATTCTTATAATGACTTTATTTAGTTTCCTGTAGTCAATACACATCCGCAAGGAGCCATATTTTTTTCGAGCAAAGAGCACCAGAGCACCCCATGGGGATGTACTTGGCCTAATAAAGCCTTTATCGAGCAAGTCCTTCAGTTGTTCCTTCAATTCCCTTAGCTTTGCAGGAGCCATTCTGTAGGGAGGAATGGATATAGGTTGAGTGTCAGGAAGCAAATATATAGCGAAATCAATTTCCCTTTCGGGGGGAATTCCTGGAAGCTCGTCAGGGAATACCATCGGGAATTCATTCACAATAGGAACCGACTGAAGAGTCGCTGGCTCCTTATCTATATCACTGACATGAACCAGATGGTATATACAGCCTTTAGAAATAAACTTCCGAGCCCTAAGGTATGAAATAAACTTACCCTTGGGTGAGGCTGCATTACCTTTCCATTCAAGGACAGGCTCACCAGGAAAATGAAATCGGACCAACTTNAAACCAACTGAAGAGTCGCTGGCTCCTCATCTATATCCCTGACATGAACCAGATGGTATATAAAGCCTTTAGCAATAAACTTCCGAGCCTTAAGGTATGAAATAAACTAACCCTTGGGCGTGGCTGCATTACCTTTCCATTCAAGGACAGGCTCACCAGGAAAATGAAATCGGACCAACTTTGCACGATAATCAATATTAGCATAACAAGCCAACCAATCCATACACATAATGACATCGAAGTCTAGCATAACCAGTTCAACTAAATCAACAGAGGTTGGACGATCATTAATTAACAATGTACAACCTCGATAGACATGACTAGATACATAGAGTCGCCAACTGGCGTAGACACCTCAACTGACTGTGGAAACAACTCAGATCTCATGTTAAGCTTACCAACAATAAAATGGAGTAATATATGAAAATGTAGAGACGGGGTCTATCAATGCATAAATGGCATGAGAATGTATTGTCAATACACCTGTGAAAACATCTGGGGATGCCTCTGAATCCTGTCGGCCTGTGAGTGCATAAAAGCGGTTCTGGCCACCACTAGAACCTGAGGTGTCTTCTCCACCTCTCCCCCTACCACGGCCCTGAGTAGGTTGTGGACCTAGTCGGGGAGTACGGACTGAGGGCGAAGAGGTTGTTGTGGATCCTGAAGGCTGAGCTGGTGCACCTCTGCCTAACCCCGGGCACCGACTAATAAAATGTCATGTCTGCCCACAATGATAACATGCACGCGAACCTTGTCTACACTGCCCGGTGTGCAGCTTACTGCACTGAGTACATGGAGGAGTAGGTTGTCTCATATGTGCGAAACGCTCCTATCGACGACCCTCAGGTTGGCTTGAGCTCTGCCCCGGTCCTGACTGAATATAACGATCAAACCGTTGGCCTTGCATCTGTGGTGGGAAACTACCTGCTGACCGAGGTGGATATCGATGGAGTTGGGGCCTAAAATCACCCTGTGGCTCCCTATAAGACCCCATAGTACAAGACCTCTTACTCTGCACCCTATCCCTGCGAGTATCACGAATCCGACGGGAAAAGTCCTCTGTAGTCTGAGTGAAAGCCTGTATGCGGGAAATATCTACATCATCCGATAGGGATGCTACCCTACAGTCTCTAATCAGATGATCCCCCAAACCATCCACATAATGATGAACTCTAGCCCTCATAGTACGTACGATATCTGGTGCATACCTCGCCAAAGAATTAAACTTATGGTTATAATCCCTCACACTCATATTCCCCTGCTTCAGACTAAGAAACTGGTCAAGACGGGCCTCCCGAACCTCCCGTGGCAAATAATGGGCTAAAAATGCCTCAGAGAAGTCCTCCCATTCTGCTGGCGGAGCATCAGGTCCTCTAGATCTCTCCCATGCCTCATACCATAGGACAGCTACATCACGTAGTCGAAAAGAAGCCAACTCCACTGCCTCGGTGACGGAGGCATGCATCACCCTCAATACTCTATATATATGATCTATAAAGTCCTGGGGATCCTCAGTGGAACTGGATCCTGTAAATAATGGAGGGGCCAAGTGAAGAAACTCTCGTACCGTCGAACTTCCTGTCCGATCTCTCCGGGCATCTGCTCCCGACTCTANACTCCCGTGGAAAATAATGGGCTAAAAAGCCTCAGAGATGTTCTCCCACTCTGTTGGCGGAGCATCAGGTCCTTTAGATCTCTCCCATGCCTCATACCATAGGACAGCTACATCACGTAGTCGAAAAGAAGCCAACTCCACAGCCTCGGTGACGGAGGCATGAATCACCCTCAATACTCTATATATATGGTCTATAAAGTCATGGGGATCCTCAGTGGAACTGGATCCTTTAAATAATGGAAAGGCCAAGTGAAGAAACTCTCGTACCCGTCGAACTTTATGCCCGATCTCTCCGGGCATCTGCTCCCGACTCTAGTTGTCGCTCATGAATAGAAACCATCCTAGTCAGCAACTGAACTGCCTCCCTCATCCCCTGCTCCCCAGTCTCTGATGGGGGAACAACAGGTGGTGGAGGTCCTGTGTCTCTAGCTGCCTCAGGTACTAATGGAACTGGTGAGGCTGGGAGTACTGCATCTCCCTGTGTTCCAACAAGTGCTGGGGAAGCTGAAACTAAGGGGACTGGAGACTCACTGTGTGCCTAAGGGAAATTTATCCCTCTGACCCGGTGGGGAACGACTGGTACCTTCCCCCGGATCCATACCTATCTCTCGATGTGCCATCTCCTGAGCGTAGGTAGCCTGTTAGATAAGAAACACAAAGCACGATTTAGATTTCATATGTTCTTATAACTTCGCTCTATAGCACGATCTATTAATTGAAAGAAACGTAACCATTCCTAAATGCCTCATAGCCTCCTGATTATAAGTGTGGTGCACAACACACCCATAAGCAAGACACTACTAGCCACGGCTTGTGGACTCCCTCGGATACGACCTGCTCTGATACCAAGTTTGTCACACCCCAAACTAGGGGAGGCACGACTGGCACTCGATACTATATTCAATCGAGTTAGCCACTAAACATACTAGCTAACTAAACTAGGGGCCCAACAGATCAGGCAGCATAACATCTGAAATACTAAGCCTGGACCAATAAGGTCATGACCTGAATAACAATAAGCCATATAAACAAAGGTAGACAAGCCAAAATTATAGAGTACTAGCTGGCCGACGAGGCCGCGACTGAAGACATACATGCCTACACACATATATATACATGCCAAGCCTATGGGCTGGAGACTGAAAGCTGCAAAAAGAAACCCAGAATATTGTGTCAACAATAGCCTTTAAGAGTGTCATAAGCACTGTCGGGACAGGCCCCGACTATACCCAAACTGTACAACAAAAGTAACCATCCTACGAAAGCTCCAGGAAGAGGGTGGAGCTTACCAACTCACAGCTGAACCCCGAAATCCTAGCGGAGGGGTCGATCAGAGTCCCTACCTGGACCTGCACGCACGAAACAAAATGCAGTGTCCCCAGGCAACGGGACATCAGTACGAATAAAAATGTACTGGTATGTAAGGCAGAAAGTAGAATCATACATAGCTGATGTAAAAAGGGTAATAGAGATACCACTTGTCACTGAAACTCTGATAGCCTCCATGGCCGACATCTGACCTCATAGTAATCAAATATGCATGGTATGCTCGTATAATCGTATGTCGTGAATACATATATAGTGATGCAAATGCATGACATACCCAACCAAATGCTAGCAATGACGGTCTCTCCCGGTAGCTAGCCGGTATCATATTGCCAACCTGTGGCCATCTGTACAATATATATAGTCTTTCGGGAAAATAGGCCTCTTACCTCCAATTATAGCTCAAAGTCCATGCATAATATGCCATGTATGATATGAATTTTGAATGCACATAATAGGCCATAACAATAACTTAGCCAATCTTGGCTCATTGGTACTCTTATTCTCATAATCTCATAATCACCTTCTTATCTCATAGAAATGTCTCGTAGAACCTCATATGTTTTTTGAATAATCTTGAAAACTTAACTGGACCTTTAGAAAGATAACTTAACCCTGAAGATGTTCATAAAAATATTAAGGTGATTCACTTAGCCCTTATACCTGATTTCTTGATAATTAGTAAAAGAAAGTATTTCAAAAATCAAGTGTTTTAGTAGTTTAAACATAAAAATTATATTTGAGATTTTTNAGTCACACAACCCAAAGACGAGTAAGAATTCATATATATGGACATATAGTTAAGAAAGCCGACAAAATGACATATATAGATGTCGAATACCCTATTTAACCGAACGAGTGGAATATCAACCTAATAGCATCATGAAAATACTTCAGCTACGATCCCAATTCCTTTCAAAGAAGGTCTTTCTAGCAATAGAATAGTATATCACATTTGGCGTCTTAGGGATTTCCCAGAATTCGTGTTAAAAGGATGAGCTTAGCCTTAACATACCTCTCCAACGAACATTCGAATGCCTGTAGTTCCTTCACAAAAGTTGTTCCTTACGACCTAAGCTTCACAAAAACTATATATATACAGCTTATACACACCTATAAAAAATTCATAATTGAGTTTAAATCGGCAGATTTTCCATATGACCCTAACTTGACGAAGCGTCCGTAGAACTTTGTAAAAACGATCATAAAAGAGTCCCAAGATGATTACCTTGGCAAACCAAGTATAAATCCTGAAGAACCAGCAAGAACAAAAAATTTCTATCTTCCAAAAATATCTCCAACCACAGCTAATAGAAGGGGGAAACGATTGCAAAGCGTAGAGATTGCGTTTCTAGGCATGGGGGAAAACTTTAACGATAGAAATCGTTAAAAACGCACCTTAATCACTCAAGAACACCACGGGACCTTCTCTTCAACTTGCTCACTGTTTTGGGACTAAAATGAAATATTTTGGGGTCTTAAAAGTCAAATTTTCCGACTTATACCACTTGTATGACCCGACCCGGTTCGCGACCCGGTTTCAGTCCGGACAATCCACGGTAAAACACTTTTTACTCCAATGTCGGTTTGATGTCAAGTTTTTTTGGTTGCAAACTAGACTCGTAGACCTTCGATTCGGTAGGTTGTGGGTGAGAAATTATCTGATACAGTTTACCCAAAGTTTAGAAAATTTATTAGAGAAATTTACGATAACTTTTGCCGACCTTTATTTCGCAACTTGCTTGACTCCAAAACTTAACATGTGACCAGTGTGATATTATAATACCTCCTAACACATTATTATTAGCATATTAGACATTCTTAGTCTTATCACACAGGTGCAAGTTAACTTAAACCTTCCGAACGCGCGGGGTGCTACCCGAGCCATTTCTTTAACCACGAACCTTTGTTTAAGGGATTCCTTTGACCTAAAGCTTTAGTTTAGTTCCTTGATATTACCACATATTTTCAGTCTTATTCTACCAATTTGCTATACCCAATTATATATACCTAATATAACCACGCCATGTAACGTATATTACGTAAGAGAAGAGAAAAAAAAATATGGGGTCTCACATATTTAAACCAGGGATTAAATTTTAGATGAGTTTATCTAACGTTTGTTTGGGATAAATTCATGGAATAACTAATCTCAAAATTAGATATTTAGGGATTGTAGTATACTTTTAACCTCATAGGAGGATGAGAGATAGAGAGAGGTGGAGGAACCTGAAATCGCCTAACGATAGGGAATTGTGAAAACTAATGCTGCTTTTATATTATCCCGGAGGACGTTGGGGTTGGAGCGGGATTTTTCTTAGGCATACCTTTATTACTAAAGGGAAGTAAGGCATGGAACCACACCAACAATGTGATTTGGAAAATTAAGGATTCCTTTGGAACGAGGGATATGGATAATTAATACAGAGATTAAATTTGAGATGGGCTTATCTCACGTTGGGTTGGGATAAAACGTGATATAATTAATCTCAAATTAGTTATTTCGAGATTATAGTATTTTCTTGAACCCCATAGGAGGACGAGAGAGAGAGAGAGAGAGAGAGAGAGAGAGAGAGAGAGAGAGAGAGAGAGAGAGGGGGACCTGAAATCGCCTGGCGGATAAGAAGGAATTATGAAAACTAACACGTATTTTCTGTTATCGTGGGAGAGGGTGTCGACTGGCGTGGGACTTGGATTTTTTATTTTTTACTAGTATTACTTTTATACCAATATTAACAGAGGGAAATAGGACAAGGAACAATACCAATAAGGTGAATTGGACAATTAAGGGATCCTTTAGTACGAGAGATGGGGATAATTAATCCAGGGATTAAATTTTAGATGATTTTATATCATGTTTGGTTGGGATAAAATTGTGGTATAATGATGATAAGATATAATTGCATATTTTAGTCACTTATTACACTCTAATTTACTGCACTTTAATTGAGTTTGAGCTAGTGTTTTGCACTAATTGTGTGTTTTATGCCTTGTAGGAGTGATTTCGAGCTATATAGATGTTATGGAATGAACTCAAGTGATTTAAAGCTTTGAAGTCTGAGTAAAATCCCAAGTAATTAAGTCGGGATCGTGTTCGGGGATCAAATTTGATAGTTAAGAACGAACGAAGAATCGAGTAGGTATATTGCACACTTTCTAGTAAAATGGACATAACGTTTTTCTACAAACTCCATATGGGCTATACAATATACGGTTGGAAATATAACTCAAAGATCTAAAACCTTAATGTTTTACATTTTTTCAAATTCCAAACGGAAGAAGGTGAAAAACACAGTCGAATCTGCGACTGCGGATCTTGACGCGAATATGAGGCAGAACACTCGATAAAGTCCGCGCCCGACCGCGGTCACGGATGTACTAACTGAAAAATTGTCTTTTTTCGCGTAGGAGAAGGTATAATTGTTTGGGATCAACCCTACTTGGTATATATACATAGAAAAACGTTATTATTGTGACTTTTGACACATATTCGACCTAAGGAGGCAGAGAGACAATAGGAGCAAGGCGGGAAATTCTTCTATGAGTTTTTCCTTCCTCTTCCTATTTTTCATTGTTAGTTATGACTTTTTGTATTGTAGTTTTACATACTATTATGTATAGCTAATTTTTTTTCTAGGATTTTGATGGAACCTTTTGTAGGATAAATTCTTGTTATGTTTTTATATAATTGAGCCGTTGGATTTCTCTACTTGTTCAACTACGTGTTTATTGTTGTTGATTGAATGAACATCGATTGTCTGTGCTTATTTATTATATGTTTCTTGAGAAATGATACATATTTAGGTGGTTGTTGAACAACGTCACTCCTAATGGATGTGAGAAATCAATACAGCGAGTTTAAAGGTAGGTTTAGAAATAACAAAGCCTTGACGTGGTCATAATGAGCGGTTAGATAAAACCAACTAGGGTAGTTTGAGAGAATATGAATAGTAAATTATTGTATTTGTTTGAGAGAGAATTACGACACCTAAAGTGCTCATGATCAGTGGAGAATACATAAGCGAAATTGTAGGAAACATAGCGGGAAGGATTCCGACAATTGGAGAAATCATAACTCTACAGCTCCTTAATTTAGTCTCTAGCCCTAAGTATCTTTAGTTGTTAATTTACTGTTTTAGTTTGTTAGTCAATTAGTTAGATATAAGAATCTTAATATTTATAACTTAGGAATTGTTCTAGCTTGTCTTCTTAGTGATACTGAACAGTTACAGCGGAACCTTAGTTCTCTGTGGGATTCGACTCCGGACTTTTAGACTGGATTATATTTGCAGCGACCGCTTATCATTTTTAGGACTAAAGTTGGGTGTGATCAAATTTTGGCGTTGTTGTCGGGCAACTAATAGTGTAGTTGTAGCTGTACATATTGCTAGGTTTCAAGTTTTAACTTTTATTTTTATTTTCTGTGTTTGATTTTTTTTATTTACTTGTTGATTTGAGAAACATGACATTTTGGAATTATGGGAATTTAGGTGTATATAATTCTACTATTGATGCTCAAACATATTGTGAAGGAAACCACCCATGGCAAAATTTTCAAAACGTTTTTGAGAGCGAGTTATGTGCACCAACTCATTATTATTTGTGGAATGTGTGTGATGTGAGTGATGGTCAAAATGATCACTTTCATGGTTGTGCTTATATTTCTTATCCTCCTCCAACCCCTTACTATGATGGTTCTACTTTTTCTTGTGAAGTTAATAGGAACAAAGAACCTGGGGATGCGGACCTGAAGGAGATCAAGGATATGTTAAAGTGCCTTCTGGAACAAAATAATGAGAAACAACTGCAGATAGAGAGGCAAGAAGCAACTATTCGCAATTTGGAGGCTCAATTGAGTCAAGTGGTTAGAGCTGTTAATGCTCAACAAGCCAATATTGGGGATAGTAGCCAAGAAGAACGTGAATTTAAGGTGTTAATTGAAGAGGTCAGAGTAGAACATTAACAACCTAGCCAACTACAATTTGAGTATGTCGATGTTGAAGAAGTGAGACTAGAGTCAGCCAAGGACTTTGAGGATATAAATTTTGTTGACTCTAGTATCATTGATGTTGAGGATATTGAAAGTCCCGAAGTTCATGTGTTTGCGCGCAATGGTCCTCACTCTAAACATTTTTCCACATTGGGCTTGGATGATGATATGAAAATAGAGTCATCTGAGCCGATTGAGGAGTCAAGGAATGAGGAACAAGGTGCCTACATTCTGGAATTTTTCTTGCTAGAAAGACAGGACTACATACCTCATCTAAAAGCCAAGAAGTGTAGAATAGTACAATGGTTGCTTGGGCCAATTAAATTCGTTTCACCACCCTAGGAGCACAATCATAAACTTGAATCAAAACTTGGGGTTCAATTTATAAGCTCGAGGTGGAGGCAAAAAGTGATTCACGTCGTGCCGCGACGTTAAATCAAGCGCTTGTTGAGAGGCAGCCCAACTTTACTACTTTTTTTTTATTTATAATTATATTATTTTTGTAGTGTCATTTTTTATTTTCTAGGAGCATGGAACGCAAAGCCAATGGAAAGATGCAACAACAAACCAGATGGTTAGAACTAAGTGTGAGGTACCCACATGAAGGACTAGGCCTGGGGAGAAGTCTGAGTACCCCATGAGCTGCTAGTGCTTCGGCCTTTGGTCTACCAAGGAGATTCTTTTACCCTCTTATTAGTTATGATGTGCATTGGGGAATGCATAATTTTAAGTGTGGGGTAAGGAGATTGTCTGGGTGACTTTCCATGCTACTTTAGTTTGTTAGTTTAATTGAATATTTTTTTTTTTACAAAAATAGAAGAGATTGTACATTTCCCGACGATGAATTTATTAGACAATTTTCTAGAGGGATTTAAGTCGAAGAAAAAAAAATACAAAAAGATTTTCTTTTGTTAGGAGTGCAATTAATTTCCTTTTGAGTTTTCTTTAGGCTACGGTTCTTTTCCAAGGGTTTAGTTTGAACCGGGTGTAGTTAGTTTTATTTTTTTTAGGAATAGGAGCCATTGTGTTGTGTTTTGAATTGAAGCAATATCTCTTGACTTTATGCCTTGTGAATAGTGAGTACTTTGGTTGTGACACTTAGGCTTAGTTTTTGACTCTTGTATAGTACCTTAAATTGATGATTTTAAATTTTCTTAACTGCTTTGATTAGAATATCTTGATGAATCCAATCCTGACTGAGTTATGTGCGAGGTTTGGGTGTTATTCGGTGCATTGCATTTGATGCCTAGAAGTTGCCCCGTGTGTTTGCAAAGAAAAATAGTAGTTTTGTTCGGTCTTGGAAGTGATATAGGCATTTCTTTGTTGAGCTAGATATGTATATTTTACCCCGCCTAATTGCTATGTATCGTAGTTAACCCCTTTGAGCATGTAATCCTGTTTCTTTGGCAACCACATTACAAGCCTTACCCATTTGTTTGGATTAACCATCTATTTGAACCTTTTAACCTCTCATGAGCACTTGAATTGTTATGAATTGTGTAAAAGTTAAAGTGTGAGGTGGTTGGTTTGTCTTTTGAATGGAACTAATGAAATAAGGAGAAAGGTGCAATGTTTTTTAAAAAGTAAGATCCACTTGAATTGAAAAAGAAAGAAAAGGAAAAAATATTTGTATTGTTGTGAAAAAAAAAATTCCTTGATAAGTAGTGACTCTTGATATAATTGTGATCGAAGAAGTATGAGGTAATAAACATTGATGTGAAGATGGAGTTTGGTTTGAAATAAGTATGGGGTTCGAATGTTAAAGTATATGTATTAAAGTGCTTAGGGAGGTGTAGTCACTCTTATATCTAAATGTATCTTACCCGTCCCGCAATCTACATTACAACCAAATAAAGTCCTACTTGATCCTAGACTGAATGAGCTCGATTAGTAGAGTAGTACACTACGGGCAAGCTTATGGTGCATCTTTTGTGGTATGTGAATGTTATTTCTGAGAGTGAGTGAATTCTTTCTATCTTGAGTTCCAAAGTGTTTTTAAATTTTATTGTGTGGAACTACTCTCTTTTGTTGTGTAAGGGCACTTGATTCATGAAGGAAAGGTAATGCCAGTGAACCTCTATGTTAGATTAAGTGGGTGAGTTGTAAATAATGTGTGGTACTTGTGAGTCAAATCTTGAGGTGAAGATGTTACGCATTTGTGCTTAGTCTTCTTGGTGTGATGAGTTAGGTGAATTGTTTAAAAAAGGCCGTGTCTATATAAAGTGTAGTTTGATTACTCGAGGACGAACAATGGTTTAAGTGTGAGGTGTTGATGATAGGTTGTAATTGCGTATTTTAGTCACTGATTACACTCTAATTTACTGCACTTTAATTTAGTTTGAGCTCTAATTGCTAGTGTTTTGCACTAATCGTGTGTTTTATGACTTGTAGGAGTGATTTCGAGCTATATAGATGTTATGAAATGAATTCAATTTATTTAAAGCTTTGAAGTCTGAATAAAAGCCCAAGGAATTAAGTCGGGATCGTGTTCGGGGATCAAAATTAATAGTTAAGAAAGAACGAAGAATCGAGTAGGCATATTGCACACCGTCTACTAAAATGGACATAACTTTTTGCTCCGAACTCTATTTGGGATATCCAATATATGGTTAGAAATTTAAATCAAAGGTGTACAACTTTCATGTTTTACATTTTTCCAAATTACAAACAGAACAGGGTGAAAAGCACGATCGAATCCGTGACTGCGGATCTGGACACGGATTTGAGGCAAAACACTGGGTAAAGTCCGTGCCCGTCCGCGGTCGCGGACGTACTGACCTGAAAAACTATCCTTTTTCGCGTAGGAGAAGGTATAATTGTTTGGGCCCGACCCTACTTGGTATATATACATAGAAAAATGTTATTTTTGTGACTTTTGACACAGATTCGACCTAAGGAGGTAGAGACACAATAGGAGCAAGGCGGGAAATTTTTCTACGAGTTTTTCCTTCCTCTTCCTATTTTTTATTGTTGGGTATGACTTTTAGTATTGTAGTTTTACATACTATTATGAATAGCTAATTTGTTATCTAGGGTTTTGATGGGACCTTTTGTAGGATAAATTTTTGTTATGTTTTTATATAATTGAGCCGTTGGATTTCTCTACCTGTTTAACTATGTGTTTATTGTTGTTGATTGAATGACCATCGACTGACTATGCCTATTTATTATGTGTTGCTTGAGAAAGGATACATATTTAGGTGGTTGTTGAACAACGTCACTCCTAACGTATGTGAGAAATCAATACAACGGGTTTAAAGGTAAGTTTAGAAATAACAAAGCCTTGACGTGGTCATAATGAGCGGTTAGATAAAGCCAACTATAGTAATTCGAGAGAATATGTCTAGTAAATTTTTGTAGTTGGTTGAGAGAGAATTACGACACATAAAGTGCTCACGATCAGTGGAGAATACATCGGCGAAATTGTAGGAACATAGCAGGAAGGATTTCGACAATTGGGGAAATCATAACTCTAGACCTCCTTAATTTAGTCTCCAACCCTAAGTATCTTTAGTTGTTAATTTACTGTTTTAGTTTGTTAGTCATCTAGTTAGATATAAGAATCTTAATATTTATAACTTAGGAATTGTTCGAGTTTGTCTTCTTAGTGATACTGAACAGTTTTAGTGAAATCTTAGTTCTCTGTGGGATTCGACTCCGGACTTTTAGACCGGATTATATTTGTAGCGATCGCTTATCCTTTTAGGACTAGAGTTGGGTGTGATCATATAACTAGTCTCCAAATTAGCTATTTCGAGATTGTAGTATTTCTTGAACCCCATGGGAGGATGAGGGAATAGAGAGAGAGAGAGATAAAGAGAGATAGAGAGAGAGAGAGCAACCTGAAATCGCTTGATGGGCGAGAGGAAATTGTGAAAACTAACACGACTTTTTTATTATCGGGGGAGGAGGTGGAGACTCGCGCAGGACTTGAAATTTTTCCTTTTTACTAGTAATATTTTTCTTAAGCATACCCGTATTAACATAGGGAAAATTGGAAAGGAACCGCACCAGCAAGGCGAATTGGAAAATTAAGTGCTCCTTAGATAAAAGGAATATGGACAATTAATCTGGGTATTAATTTGAGATAAGTTTATCTCACATTTAGTTGTGATAAAATCGTAATATAACTCATCTCGAAATTGGTTTATTTCGAGATTGTAGTATTTGTTTAACCCTATGGGAGGATGAGAGAGAGGGAAAGATTGAAGGGAGAGAGGAACCTGAAATAGCCTAGCAGATGAGAGGAAATTGTGAAAACTAACACAACTTTTCTATTATCGAGGGAGGGGGTGGCGACTGGTGCGGGACTTGGATTTATTCTTTTTTACTAATAGTAATTATTAATAGAGGTAAATTGGGAAAGGAACCACACCAACATGGTGAATTAGACAATTAATGGTTCCTTTGGCACGAGGGATAGTAATAATTAATCCAGAGATTAAATTTGAGATGAGTTTATCTCACATTTAGTTTAGACAAATCGTGGTATAACTAATCTCGAAATTTGTTATGTTTGGGATTGTAGTTAATCCCATGGAGGATGAGAGAGAGAGAGAGAGAGAGAGAGAGAGATAAACTTGAAATCGCCTGGCGGATAAGAGGGAACTGTGAAAACTAATGCGGCTTTTCTATTATCGGGGTAGGGGTGGCGACTTGCGCGTGACATGAATTTTTTTTACTAGTAGTAATTTTCTTAGGCATACCCTTATTAATAGAGGAAAATATGGCAGGGAACCGCATCAACAAGGTGAATTGGACAACTAAGGGCTTCTTTGGCACGAGAGATAGGGATAATCAATCTAGGGATTAAATTTGAGATAAGTTTGTCTCACATTTGGTTGAGATAAAATTGTGGTTTAACTAATCTCAAAATTAGTTATTTCTTGTAGTATTTTTTTTAACACCATGACAGAGAAAGAGAGAGGAAATCGAAATCTCCTTACGGATGAGAGGGAATTGTGAAAACCAATGCAACTTTCTTTTATCCGGGAGGGGTAGTGACTGACGCGGGACTGGAGTGGGACTTTCCTTACGCATACCCTTATTAACAGAGGGAAACAGGGAAGGGAACCGCACCAACAAGGTGAATTGGACAATTAAGCTCACCTTTGGTACGAGGGGTGATGATAATTTATTCGGGTATTAAATTTAAGATGAGTTTAATTTATCTCACGTTTGGTTGTGATACAAAATAGTGGTATAACTAATCTCGAAATTAGTCATTTTGAGATTTTAGTATTTTTTAAACCCATGTGAGGATGAGAGCGAGATAGAGAGAGAGAGAGAGAGAGAGAGAGAGAGAGAGATAGGAACTATAAATCGCCACTGGCGCGAGACTTGAATTTTTTCTTTTTCACTAGTAGTACTTTTCTTAGGCATACCTTTATAGGGCTGGGAAACGCACCAACATGATGAATTGGATAATTAAGGATCCTTTATTACGAGGTATAAGGATATTAATCCATATATTAAATTTGGGATGAGTTTATCTCACGTTTGATTGAGATAAAATCGTGATATGTCTAGTCTCGAATTAGTTATTTCAGGATAGTAATTTTTTAAACCCCATGGGAGCACGAGAGAGAGAAAGAGAGGAGAGGGGAGAGAGAAGAGAGAGAAACCTAAAAATCACCTGGCGGGTGAGAGGGAAAGGGGTGGCGAATGGCGCGAGACATGGAATTTTTCTTTTTTACTAGTAGTACTTTTATTGGGCATACCCTTAGGAAATAGGGCAGGTTGCCACACCAACAAAGTAAATTGGATAATTAAGAGCTCATTTGGTACGAGGGATAGGGATAATTAATCCAGGGATTAAATTTTGAGATGAGTTTAACTCACGCTTAGATGGGATAAAATCGTGGTATAACTAATCTTGAAACTAGTTATTTCGGGATTATAATTTTTTATTAACCCATGGGAGGGAGAGCGGCGGGACCTAAAATCGCCTGGAGGGTGAGACGGAATTGTGAAAACTAATGTGGCTTTTTTATTATCGGGCGAGTGGGGTAGCGACCAACCGAGATTTGATTTTTTTCTTTTTTTACTTACAGTTACTTTTCTTGGACATACCCTTATTAACAAAGGGAAATAGAGCTGGGAACCACACCAAAAAGGTGACTTGGACAATTAAGGGCTCATTTGGCACGAGAGACAGGGCAATCAATCCATGGATTAATGAGTTTGTATCACGTTTGGTTGGAATAAAATCGTGGCATAACTAATGTTATTTCAAGATTGTAGTATTTTTTTTACCCCATGGGAGGATGAGAGTGAGAGAGAGCGAGAGAAACCTGAAATCGCCTAGAGGATGAGAGAGAATCTAGAAAAATAACAGAGCTTTTCTATTATCGGGGAGGGGAGGGGACGGACTGGCTCAAGACTGAGATTTTTTCTTTGTTACTATTAGTACTTTTGTTAGGCATACCCTTATTAATATAGGGGAATAGGGCAGGAAACCGCACCAACAAGATGAATTGTATAATTAAGTGCTCCTTTGGTACGACGACATGGATAATTAATCTAGGCACTAAATTTGAGATGAGTTTATATTATGTTTGATTAGGATAAAATCGTAGTATTACTAATCACGAAATAAGTTATTTTGGGAGTGTATTATATTTTTAACTCTATGGGAGGATGAAAGAAAGGGAGGAACCTGAAATTGCCTAGCGGATGAGAGAGAATTGTGAAATGCATGGCTTTTCTATTATCGGAAGTGGGGATGGCGACTGTCGTGGGACTTGGATTTTTTATGCTAGTAATATTTTTCTTAGGCGTACCCTTATTAACAGATGGAAATAGGGAAGAGATCCGCACCAACAAGGTGAATTGAATAATTAAAGGTCCTTTGATACGAGGGATAGGGATAATTAATCTATAGATTAAATTTGACATTATTTTATCTTACATTTGGTATGGGATAAAATCGTGGTATAATAAAACTCGAAATTAGTTATTTCAGGATTGTAATACTATTTTACCCCATGGGAGGATGAGAGAGAGAGAGAGAGAGAGAGAGAGGAACCTGAAATCGCTTGGCGGATGAGAGGGAATTGTGAAAACTAATGTGGCTTTTCTATTGTCGGGGGAGGGGGTGGCGACTAGCGCGACACTTGATATTTTTTTCTTTTTTACTATTAATACTTTTCTTAGGCATACCCTTATTAACAGGGGAAATAGGGCAAGGAACCGTACCAACAAGGTGATTTGGATAATTAAGTGTCCTTTGGTACGAGAGAGATAGAGATAATCAATCCAAGGATTAAATTTGAGATGAGTTTTATCTCATGTTTGGTTGGAATAAAATCGTGGTATAACTAATTCAAAATTAGTTATTTTGGAGTTATAGTATTTTTTTAATCCCATGGGAGGATGAGAGAGAGAGAGAGAGGAACCTAAAATCTCCCAACGGATAAGAGTAAATTATGAAAACTAACGTGGTTTTTCTATTATTAGGGGAGTGGTGGCGACTGGCGCGAGACTTGAATTTTTTCTTTTTTACTAGTAGTACTTTTCTTATGCATACCCTTATTAACAGAGGAAAATTGGGCGGGAACCGCACCAATAACGCAAATTGGATAATTAAGGGCTCCTTTATTACGAGGGGTAGGGATAATTAATCCACATATCAAATTTGAGATGAGTTTATCTTATATTTCTTGGAAATAAAATTGTGGTATAACTAATCTTGGAATTTATTATTTCGGGATTGTAGTATTTTTTAACCTCCATGGAAGGATGAGATAGAGAGAGAGAGATAGAGAGATAGAAGAGAGAGAGAGAGAGAGAGAGAGAGAGAGAGATGAAATCCCCTAACAGATGAGAGGGAATTGTGAAAACTATCACGATTTTTCTATTATCATGGGAGGGGGTAGCGACTAGCGTGGGACTTAGTAGTTTTCTTTTCACTAGTAATATAATCCTTAGACTTACCCTTATTAAAGAGGAAAACAAGGCAGGAACCGACCAACAGGGTGAATTGGACAATTAAGGCTCCTTAGGTACGAGAAATAGGATAATTAATCCAGGGATTAAATTTGAGATGAGTTTATCTCACATTTGATTGAGATACAATCATGGTTTAACTAATCCTGAAATTAGTTATTTTAGGGCTGTAGTATTTTTTTAACTCTATGGGAGGATGAGAGAGAGAGAGAGAGACCTGAAATCGTCTAACGCATGAGAGAGAATTGTGAAAAATAATGCAGTTATTCTATTATCGGGGAGGGGGTAGTGACTGGCACATGACTTTTCTTAGGCGTACCCTTATTAACAGAGGAAAATAAGGCAGGGAATCGCACCAACGACGTGAATTGGAAAATTAAGGGCTTCTTTGGAACGAGGGATATGGGTAATTAATGCAGAGATTAAATTTGAAATGATTTATCTCACATTGGGTTGGGTTAAAGACGTGGTATAACAAATCTCGAAATTAGTTATTTCGGGATTGTAGTATTTTTTAACCCCATGCGAGGATGAGAGAGAGAGAGAGAGAGTAACTTGAAATCGCTTGGAGGATGAGAGGAAATTGTGAAAACTGATGTGGCTCTTCTATTATCGGGGTGGGGGATGGCGACTGGCGCGGGACTTGGATTTTTGCTTTTTTTACTCGTAATATTTTTCTTAGGCATAACCTTATTAATAGAGGGAAATAAGGAAATGAACCGCACCAACAAGGTGAATTGGACAATTAAGGGTCCTTTGGTACGAGAGATAGAGATAATTAATCTAGGGATTAAATTTGAGATGAGTTTATCTCACATTTGATTGGNTTGGGGGAGAGGGTGGCGACTGTTATGGGACTTGAAGTTTTTCTTTTTTACTAGTAGTTGTTTTATTAGGCATAACCTTATTAACAACGGAAAATAGGGCAGGAACCGCTCCAACAAGGTTTATTGGACAATTAAATGCTTCTTTGGCATGTGAGATAGGGATAATCAATCTAGAGATGAGTTTATTTTAAATTTGATTTTAATAAAATCGTGGTACAACTAATCTCGTAATTGGTTATTTTGAGATTGTGGTATCTTATTAAACCCATGGGAGGATGAGAGAGAGAGAGAGAGAGAGAGAGAGAGAGAGAGAGAGAGAGAGAGAGAGAG
>ML370392.1:0-12156 GCA_005239525.1 Nicotiana knightiana
CACTAGGGGTGTAAAGACTCCGGAGGGGCCCTAGTGGCCCAAGCGCTGTATCAAGCCAACGAAAGCATGATTTAAGTATCACTGCGGTGTACAGTTCGATCTCATAACTGTCTCAATAACAGGCTCTCGGCCTCACTCAATCATAACTCTTCAGTCTCACTCACATAGATCACAGATGAATCCATCAACCCGAAACAATGATAAGTATGAATATAATTAACAATACTGAGACTGCGATATGAAGTGATATGCTATAACAGGACTGAGTATATGAAGTCAAATAATCACAAAATGTGACAGTAATATACGACCACTTGGGTCTCAGCATTTTCGATGTTAAGCCTAGCATTTATACTTAACATGATTCCTAACAGGTTCACAATTACCACATTAACAAAAGCAAATATATCATTAGGGAATAATCACTAAGCGGTGCCATGGGATAAGCCAAACCAAAAATACTCGGTGCACGTGCACGCGCACACGCCCGTCACTTGGCATGCGTGTCACCTCGATTATAGTCATAAATCATTTAGCTCGGGATTTCGAACCCTCAGAACCAAGTTTAGAAACGTACTTACCTCAAAACCGGCTAAAATAATATTCCACAGTGCCTTTACCTCTAAATTTGGCCTCCGAGTGCTCCAAATCTACCAAAAATCAGATGTATATCATTATAATACCTCAAGGAACGAACCCTAATCAAAATTTATCAAAAATACTCAAAAATTTCAAAATTGGTCAAACTCAACCCCCAGACCCACGTCTTGGAATTCGATAAAATTTATAAAACTGGAATCCTTATCCTCCCACGAGTCTACCCATATCAATTTTACAAAAATCCGACCTCAAATACCCATTCAAATCATCAAAAGAATTTCCCAAATTTTCCTCCCATTTTTCCCCAATTTCCACTTTGATTCCTCAATTTACATGGTAAGAATCAAGACTAATTCATGAAATTAGGCCAAAAGTGATTGAAGAACATTTACCACAAGAAACCCACTGAAAGTCTCTTCAAAATACTCCTTCTCCCGAGCCCTCTAATGGGTTTTTGAAATTATGGACGAAACCCTCGTTTTTGAACTTAAAAGAATCTGCCTAGGCCAATTTCCTTCATCGCGATCGCGGACTTCCAGTCGCGATCGCAGAGAGTAACTAACACGCCCCCAGAATTCCTTCTACGCGAATATAGGAACTTGCTCGCGATCGCGAGCCTCAACCAAATCGACCTACGCGATCGCGGTTGGCTTCACGCGACCGCGTAGAGATACACTCAACACCTGACGCATAGCTTCTTCTACGCGAACGCGAAGTCACCCATGCGATCGCAGTGACTAAGATGCCCAAAGTCTGTGATCGTGAACACCCTTATGCGATCACAGAGAGTAAAATCCTACCTGCCTCAACTTGTGCTACGCAATCGCAATTGCTCTCACGCGATCGCAGAGAAGAAATATCTGCTGCATAAAAACCAGAAAACCAGCAACTCCTACGGCCTAAAAATGTCCGTTTGAGCATCCGAAACACACTCGAGGCCCTCGAGACCTCAACCAAACATACCAACACACACCATAACATCATTCAAACTCAGTCGAGCCCTCGAAACACCAAAAACAACGCAAAAACACTAAAATCACCTCAAATTCAAGCCTAAAGATATTCAAACTTCCGAAATTCACCAACGATGCCGAAACTATCCAAAACTCGCCCGAATGATATGAAAATATGTAAACACATCCAGAATGACGCTACGAACCTGCTCTAATTTTTGGAATTCCATTCCGACCCCGATAGCCTTTTTTCCACTGCTGACCGAAAATCGCCAAAAACTAACTTTCGCCAATTCAAGCCTAATTCTACACCGGACCTCAAAACTACATTCCGAACACACTCCTAAGACCCAAATCACCTAATCAAGTTATCCGAGCTATAAAATCCACATTCTGAGGTCGTTTACCCAATAGTCAACTTCCGATTGACTTTCTAACTATAAGGCCAACTTAAGAGACTAAGTGTCTCATTTCTCACCATGACCACTCTAAACCCGATTCAACCAACCCAACACGACACAAAAGAGATGAACCACAGAAGCAATGAAGCAGAAATGGGGGAAACGGGCTAAACTCTCGGAATGACTAGCCGGGTCGTTACATTCTCCCCCTCTTAAACAAACGTTCGTCCTCGAACGTGCCAAGAGTTGTTCTAAAAACCATCAACCGCCGAATAACCTTGGCACACACCCGGGGTGACCCCATGTCACCCTACCCCGCCTCGATCTAATAACACAACACATTCAAATGCCATTATATCCAACCTAATCCCTACGCCTTAGAACCCAAATTCCACGTCAGAACTTATCTACAAAATTAGAATCACGCCTCCACACACCATATATACCTGAACCAAATCACACGAATCTGAAAGAACACAACTCATACGTCCAAACTCTATAATACCCAGCTACTTTACCTTAATTAACTCCTCTAGAGGGCCACAACAGAACCGCACCATGTGTGCCTAAAACCAACGAATACCCGCTCCCCAAAGCAGGGACGGGTAACCCCTAGATCATCCCAGAGCACAGACAAACCCAATAGCCATTAACTGACACCCTCACAATAGATCTACAGACTCAAACAATCTGATTCGGTGCAAAACACTGAATCAGATTGATGAGGGGGTTCCGGCTCAGACTGTTCCCGCTGGACCAGCTCAGGTTCCCGAGGGGTTTATTGCTACCCCAGTTTTGCATGATGCTTTGGTACGTTTAGTGGGCCTTATGGAGAGTGTGGCCCAGACTGAAACCTTTCTTGTTGCAGCAGCCGTATCTCAGGCTGGAGGAGGGGTCTCAACTCCTACTACCCATACTCCAGTTCAGACTACTCCTCACGTTCAGACTCTAGTGATCAATACCGTTGGGGTAATTCAGCCAGTTGCAGCAGTGCCGCACGCTAATAGGGCAGCCATGTCATCAAATGCTTTGTGGAGACTTGACAGGTTCATTAAGCTATTCCCTGTCTATTTCAGTGGTGCTACTTCGGAGGATCCACAGGAATATTTGGATAAATGTCATGAGGTGTTGAGTAATATGGGTATTCTGGAGACCAATGGGGTCAACTTTGCAGCTTTTCAAATGACTGGTTCCGCCAAGAAATGGTGGAGAGATTATTTGTTGACTAAGCCAGCTGGATCACCTGCTCTGACTTGGGATCTGTTCTCTCATCTCTTTTTGGAGAATTTCTTACTGGTCACTACTTGAGAGGATAAGCGTCGTCAGTTAGAGAGACTACAGTAGGGCAGCATGACTGTGACTCAGTACGAGACTCATTTTGTGGATCTGGCTAGACATGCTATTCTTATATTGCGCACAAAGAGGGAGAGGGTCAGACGGTTTATTGATGGCCTTGCTCATCCCATCAGGTTGCAGATGGCCAAGGAGACAGGGTCTGAGATTTCTCTTCAGGATGCGGCTAATATAGCTAGGAGGGTTGAGTTAGTTCTTGGGATGGGAGGTCAGGCGTCCGATAAGAGAACTCGTCATTTCGGTGTTTTTAGTGGTGCCTCATCTTGAGGCGGGACTTCATTTAGCAGAGGCCATTCATCCAGGCCATTCCACTTAGCGCTACAGGTTTCGCAAGGTAATTTTGGGGGTCGTAGTTCTTATGTACCTCCTTCTGCTCAGCCAGTCCACAGTGCTCCTTTAGCTCCTATTAGAGCATCCCCTCTGCAGAGTATTCATCGTGGTCGGCCGGTTCGTTCGGGTCAGCATACTTATCAGGAGGGATGTTTCAAGTGTGGTGAATTTGGGCATGTTCGAAGGACTTGTCCGAATTATGCAGGCAATCAGTTTCAGTATAATGGTTCTCGTGCCATAGTTTCGGCACCAGCTGCAGTACCACCTGCCCAGCCCGCAAGGGGTAGGGGTCAGGCAGTCAGAGGTAGAAGCCAGAATGTTAGAGGTGGAGGTCAGCCTGCTAGAGGTGGAGTCCCTCCCAGAGGTGTGGTTCAGGGTGGTGGGGCTCAACCCTGACTATATGCTTTTCCAGCCAGGCCTGAGGCAAAATCCTCCGACACTGTTATTACAGGTATCATCTCAGTTTGTGATAGAGCTGCTTCTGTTTTGTTTGATCCAGGGTCTACTTATCCATATGTTTCATCCTATTTTGCCTTGTATTTGAATGTGCCCCGTGATCCCTTGAGTGTTCCTATTTATGTGTCTACACCGGTGGGGGATGCTATTGTGGTAGATCGAGTATATCGTTCGTGCGTGGTAGTGATCGAAGGCCTTGAAACTAGTGTTGATCTTTTGCTTCTAGAAATGGTTGACTTTGATATTATATTGGACATGGATTGGTTGTCGCCCTATTATGCCATTTTGGACTGTCATGCCAAGACAGTTACTTTAGCTTTACCAGGATTGCCTCGATTAGAATGGAAAGGAACTCCTAGTCATTCTCCCAGCCAGGTAATTTCATATGCCAAGGATCGTCGCATGGTGGAGAAAGAGGATTTGGCTTATTTGGCTCATTCGTGATTCTGATGATAAGGTTTCTTCTATAGAGTCAGTTCCTATCGTGCGTGAATTCCTCGAGGTATTTCCTGCAGACCTGCCGAGTATGCCGCCCGAGAGGAATATTGATTTCTGTATTGATGTAGCTCCGGGCACTCAACGCATTTCCATTCCTCCATATCGGATGGCCCCACCAGAATTGAAAGAACAGTTACAAGATTTGCTAGATAAGGGTTTCATAAGACCAATGTCTCGCTTTGGGGTGCACCGGTTCTGTTTGTAAAGAAGAAAGATGGGTCAATGAGAATGTGCATAGACTACAGGCAACTGAATAAAGTTACCATTAAGAATAAATACCCATTGCCGAGGATTGATGACCTATTTGATCAGCCCAAGGTGCTCGAGTATTTTTGAAAATTGATTTGAGGTCAGGCTACCATCTCCGTATAGCACTCCAGAATTTGAGGGATAATCAGTTGTATGCCATGTTTTCTAAATATGAGTTTTGGTTAGATTCAGTAGCCTTTTTGGGTCATATTGTATCAGCTGAGGGCATTCAGGTTGATCCTAAGAAGATAGAAGCAGTCAAGAACTGGCCTAGACCCACCACAGCAACGGAGATTAGGAGTTTCTTGGGATTGGCCGGTTACTACCATCATTTTATGGAGGGATTTTCATCCATAGCAGCCCCAATGACTAAATTGACTCAGAAAAGTGCCCCACTTAAATGGTCAGATGAGTGCGAGGCGAGCTTTCAGAAGTTCAAGACTGCCTTGACTTCAGCACCGGTGCTGGTGTTACCATCAGATTCGGGTTCTTTCACGGCGTATTGTGATGCTTCTAGAGTTGGCATTGGAGCAGTGTTGATGCAGGACGACAGGGTGATTGCGTATGCGTCTCGTCAGTTGAAAGTCCATGAGAAGAATTAACATGTTCATGACTTAGAGTTGGCGGCTACTATTCATGCTTTGAAAATTTGGAGGCATTATCTTTATGGTGTGTCGTGTGAGATTTTTATTGACCATCACAGCTCCAGTACTTATTCAAACAGAAAGATCTAAATTTGAGGCAACAGAGGTGGTTAGAGTTGTTAAAAGATTATGATGTTACTATACTATATCACCCGGGGAAGGCCAATGTGGTGGCCGATGCATTGAGTAGGAAGGTGGTGAGTATGGGCAGTCTTGCATATATTCTAGTCGACTTGAGACCCTTGGCTTCAGACATTCAGACATTGGCTAATCAGTTCGTGAGGTTGGATATTTCTCCCAGCAGTGTCCTAGCTTGTACTGTCGCTCGGTCTTCTCTAATTGATCATATCCGAGAGCGGCCGGATGATGACCCACATTTAGCGGTCCTTAGGGACATGGTTCGGAACGGTAATGATAAGCAGGTTATAGTTGGAGAGGATGGCATTTTGAGGATGCAGGGTAGGCTGTATGTGCCTAATGTTGATGGCCTCCGTGAGTTGATCCTTGAGGAGGCTCACAGTTCTATGTACTCTATTCACCCAGGTGCAACGAAAATGTACCAAGATTTGAAACAACATTATTGGTGGAGAAGGATGAAAAAGGACATTGTGGCTTACGTGGCTCGTTGCTTAAATTGTCAACAGGTAAAATATGAACATCAAAGACCTGGTGGTTTCTTCAGCAGATAAAGATTCCTGAGTGGAAGTGGGAGCGTATCACTATGGACTTCGTTGTTGGGCTCCCACGGACTCAGAGGAAGTTCGATGCGGTTTGGGTTATTGTAGATAGGCTGACTAAGTCAGCACACTTTATTCCAGTGGCTAGTACTTATACTTCAGAGCGGTTGGCTGAGTTGTATATTCGTGAGATAGTCCGGTTGCACGGTGTGCCGGTGTCCATCATATCATATCGAGGTCCTCAGTTTACCTCGCACTTCTGGAGAGCATTGCATAGTGAGTTGGGTACCCAGATAGATCTCAACACAACATTTCACCCTTAGACTGACGGGCAGTCTGAGCGTACCATTCAGATATTGGAGGACATGCTCCGCGCTTGTGTTATTGACTTTGGGGGTTCATGGGATCCGTTCTTGCCGCTAGCGGAGTTTTCTTATAATAATAGTTATCAGTCAAGCATTCAGATGGCTCCTTATGAGGCGTTATATGGTAGACGGTGCAGATCGCCAGTTGGATGGTTCGAGCCAGGAGAGGCTCGGTTGTTGGGTACCGACTTGGTTCAGGAGGCGTTAGATAAGGTCAAGATTATTCAAGAGAGACTTCGTGCAGATCAGTCTAGGCAAAAGAGTTATGCCGATCGTAAGGTTTGTGATGTAGCGTTCATGGTTGGAGAGAGAGTATTGCTTCGTGTGTCGCCTATGAAGGGTGTTATGAGGTTTGGGAAGAAGGGCAAGCTGAGCCCTAGGTATATCGGTCCGTTTGAGATTCTTGATAAGGTGGGGGAGGTAGCTTATAGACTTGCATTGCCTCCAGGGTTATCCTCAGTTCATCCGGTCTTCCATGTGTCTATGCTCCGAAAATATCATGGTGACCCCTCCCACGTGTTAGATTTCAGCTCTGTCCAGTTGGACAAAGACTTGACTTATGAGGAGGAGCCGGTAGCTATTTTGGACCGGAAAGTTCGCCAATTGAGAAATAAGAGCTATCCTTCAGTTCGAGTGCAGTGGAGAGGCCAACCCGTTGAGGCAGCTACTTGGGAGTCTGAGTCGGATATGCAGAGTAGATATCGACACTCGTTCGCCACTTCAGGTATTTTTCTATGTCCGTTCGAGGACGAACGTGTGTTTTAGAGGTGGAGATTGTGATGACCAAAGAGGTCATTTTATAAAATTAGACTCCGTTCCATGCTTAAAAGCCATAAAAAGACTAACATTAAATATCTCAATTTGCGTGCGCAGTCCGGGCGTGAAACCGGAAAGCTTTTATGTGAGAATAGGAGAAATAGTGATTTTTAGAATTTAAATTTGATAAAAGTTGGCTTTGTTCAACTTTTTGAGTAAACGGACCCGGATCCGTGTTCTGACGATCCCGGGAGGTACGCAGTAAAATGTGGGACTCAGGCATATGCCCCGAAATGAATTCCGAGGTCCCAAGCCATAGAAATCAATTTTTTAAAGAAATTATTTTGCTGAAATATTTATGAATTAAAGAAAAGAAATAATGCTAAAAGTCATTGGTATCGGGTCCGTATTTTGGTTCCAGATCCTGGTACAACTTTGTTATGATAATTAGAGGTTAGAAATTTTGTGAAAAACGGAGTTCGTTTGACGTGATTCGGACATCCGGTTGAGAAATTATAAGCTTTAAGAGTTTTTGTTGAAAATGATGAGTTTTGAGGTTTATTCATACATTTACATGTTATTTTCATGATTTTATCGCACGAGCAAGTCCATATGATATTTTTAAACTTTCGTGCATATTTGGATTAGAGCCCTCACCCGAGGGCTCTGGTGAGTTTCGGATAGGCCACAGAGTGTTTTACACTTAAAAAAAAATTACTGTTTTTTTTCTTTTCTGTTGCTGGTGTCGAGTATAAAATAATAAACTTAGATCTTCTCCCCAAATCTTGGCGCCGTCTACAGTGACCCTCAGCTCACCCCCATTGTCAATTAATGTAGTGTCCTTTAAAATAGAAATCATCCAAATAACGTAAAATTATGGTCACTTTACTCCTATTTTGACACAAAATTAAACACCATTATATATTACTCCTTCTTGTAATTTATCAACAACTCTACTTCTTTCTGTTTTTATATCAACTTCCACACAATAGCAGCAAGGTCCAAAGTCCATCGAAAAAAAAAAAACAAAACCCAAAACCAAGAACGACCCCCAATTTCAATAACGAACCCCACCCAAAGACAGCAAACAGAAAAAAATACACACTATTTCTATAATTCTCTAAATTTGCTCTTCATATATAATTCAATTTTCGGAAGAGTGTGGAGGTTTGTAAATTTGGGAATTTGACTCAAAACTTTCGGACTTGATGCATAAGAAGCATAGTTGGCGCTGAATTAGTCAACGACTGGAGGGAGAAGGTAGCGTTAAGTGGCGAGGAGAGTCGTGGTTCCAGTTCACAATTTCGGCATCTCAGTCCGACGATTGTTGCTGTGTTATTTCGATTGAGTTGTAAACTTTCAACTTTATTCATCAATATAAAGCTTAAAATAATCCATATTCGAGTGGGTTGGAGGTGAATTCGGAAGGAAAAGCTGTAATTGAGCGGTGAGTGGCATGCAGAATTGAGGTAAGTGTTTGGTCTAACTTTGGCTTGAGGGAATATGACTCCACACTTGTTTGTTATGTGAAAAGCATGGGTGTGGTGTATAGGTGAGGTGACGAGTACCTATGCACCACCCAAATTGTCTGTTAAACATGATCCCCTTTCCCGTTCCCCATTTATTTGATTATTGTCTTAACTGTTACATGTTCATTATTGTTTCTATGACTATTTGGCCTTGTTGAATTGTTGTTAGTATTGTTGTGAATATTTAGAAAGAGTATTGGTTGTTTGAACTGGTTCCCTCGTGATATAAATATGGCTGAGAGGTTTGGTATTCTTTTATGGAATAAATGCATATATTTTGATATTCTGGTTGGTTTCATGGTTGAGAGGTTAATGATGAAGTCATGAGAAAAAAATGTAGTTTATTATTTATAATGGTTGAAATAAAAGTATTGTGAAAGGCTTGGCTATATATATATATATATATATATACATATACATGACTATGATAAGGGTGGACAGTGGAAATGAATATATATGACTGTGATAAGGGTGGACAGGAGAAATCAATATATATATGACATAAATAAATATATATATGACTGTGATAAGGGTGGACAAGAGAAATAAATATATATGACTGCGATAAGGGTTGACAGGGAAAAATATAAATATATGACAGTGATAATGGAGGATATTTACATTTATATTTTTCTGATTTTTCAAGAAAAAGAAAGTCAAAGTTTTCAAAAGCTAAAATGTTTATTTTACTACTCTTTAAATATTTTAGTACAATTGTGAATCAAAGTTAAAGTTTGGAACTCTGAAGAGATGTTCGATAATTGGTTATAGCTGAGTTATTTTATTTATTTGGTTGCAACACTTAATTATCTATTTGCTTAGATTTCTTTCTTGCTCATTATTTATCGTTGTTAAAGATTATATTGTTGAAGCCCGACTTAGCCTCGTCACTACTTCGCCGAGGTTAGGCTCGACACTTACTCATTACATGGGGTCGGTTGTACTGATATTACACTCTGTGTTTTTTTTTTGCACACATCCAGGTACCATTCAGCAGTAGAGGATTCTAGGACGACTACCCGATTTCGTTTGGAGACACGAGGTACATCTGCCGCCGTTCGCAGATATCCGAGAGTCTTCTCTTATTTTTACATACACTATTTTTATATCATTCAGAACAATATACTATTTCTTTCAAACATTATGTGTAGTATTCTTTAGTCGTTTGTGGATTATGACACCAGACCCTGGGGTAGTCTTAGAGTTATTTATATAATTAGTTCGTGGTTCGTCATAATTAGTTGGTTATTATTATTATTATTATTATTATTATTATTATTATTATTATTATTANTCTTTCTTAGCAAGTGTGGTGTTAGGCGTCATCACGGCCTCTAAGGTTGGGAATTTGGGTTGTGACAATTTATTTACATGTTTAAGAATTCTGTATCTGTTAGGATTTATTCTGATTTAATTCTAGCAAGCTATATATATTTGCTTGCACACAGATTTGACGGCCTATACTTAGAGGTAGAATTGATTTCTATGGCACTTCATTTGTGTATTTTGAATAGTGTTACCTTTCAATTGTTAGCAATATACATGCTAGTATATGTTTAGGTTGTTGCACCTCTGTTTTTCCAGTCATTTAGTTGAACTAGGTTAAGAGGTTTCTGAAATATTTTCTAGTCACTTTTTATTCAGTTTGTTTGGAGTGAATATTTGATTTGATATCTTGGAACTTATGTTATAATGTTCTTTTAGATGAATATTTCTACACCTACCATACTGGCTAATGTAAATAGGCCTTTGTGGTTCCCTCTATTTTAAATCAAAGTCTAATTTTAACTTTTTTTTTTGTAAGACGATGAAGCGTGCTATTTTGTTCATGTATGCACAAGCTAGAAGATTTGTCTCTTGGGTTCTATTATATTAGAATTTAATGACTTTGAACATATGATGTTGTTATTCTTCTGTAAGTAAGACTTTTAGAAGCAGTTAGCTTTTAGTTGCAAATAGCTAGATCAACAACTTTATATATTGACCTTTTGCAATATATAAAATTTAGTAATTCATATACATTCGTTACAAATCTAAAAGCATATAGGAATTATCTTTGTAGCAACAATCCATAAGTTGTTGCTAAAAAGATTTGACGAAGCTCATATGCAACAACTATTGCTGTAATAATGGTTGTTGCTAAAATTCATAAAAACAAATTAACTAGTATTCCCGCCTTTTTTTTTTTGCAACAACTTATATTGTTGAAAAACAGATTGATTTGTCGCAACAATTATTGTTGTTGCTGAATTAATTTTATAAGCCACAATAATATGACTTTATAACAACAAAATAAAATTTATTGCAACAACAAGATTTGTTGCGTTAATTTAGTTTTTTGGCAACAACATCGGTTTTTGTTGCATAGATTTTTTGCATCGGAGTTTGCCGCAACAACGTGCAACAACTTATTTTTTGTTGGGAAAAGTATTTTTCGCAACGACAACCAACATATTGCAATAAAAAATGTTGTTGCAAATTCCGTACTTTCTTCTAGAGGCGAATACTAGATATATGCAAAATACAATTATAGAATGCGACTTAATAATAAATCATAACAGAAAGAATAGACGGAAGTCTTCGATAATAATACATGGCATAAGTTACATATCCACAATTGCGATTTATAAGACGCATTTGGCAGTTGTGATTTGGTAACTGCGATTTTTCATTGCAATTGCGACTTACAAGACACATTTGGCAAATTATAAGTCGCATTTCAAATGCTATTTATGAGTCGCCGATTCCTGAGTCGCTTGCGCTTTATGAGTCGCAACTTAATCATGATTTTAATTTTTCGGTATCTCTTTGGGATTAAGACTTGCTCTATGTTTAATCCTAGCAATTTAAACTGAACTTTCATCCTTTATCCTGCTAAGAGCTCAAGTTTTTTCCCTCGTTTACATTGATATATTTTATAATATAATTGCTCACAAGTGAACAATGACGTTGGAAAATTAATAAATAGTCTTGTGAGCCCTTTGTGAAAACCGTGATTACCTTAATGTACTCACTGAAGCCTCATCAGATTACTTGGAAAAGTGGTACATAATTTGTTACAAATTACAATATAGGAAAAAGAGAAAAGACACAAATTTTGGAAACTTCCCTAAGATAAAAACCTAGCTTGTAACTCAAGAAACACGTAATCATATGTTAATAGGGAAAAGGAAAACTAGGTAACTCGTACTTATATATAACTTATAAGTAAAGCAATAACAGAAAGATACCAAAACAAAACAAAAACCAGGTTATCAATTACAATTGAGAGCAAGAAAAAAGTTGATTCAATGGCGGCGATTACCGATCATCCAATAATATGGACGAGAGGCAAAACCATCGGAA
>ML370395.1:0-50325 GCA_005239525.1 Nicotiana knightiana
CAACATTAAATGTGCAAATTTTCTCCTAATTATCATTCAGAGTACAATGTTTCTGTTTATACCCGTATCTAGTAGTGTTTAGTTCAAATTACACAAATTCCTTTTTGTTCAATAGCCGAAGTAGGATTGACCAAAAAGATTTAAAATAATTTAGGGCTAAATGTGGCCATGGCCCAGAATATGCTGTCCTTTAGGCTAATTAATATCATTTTAAGCAATCCTCTAGGTAGAATGATACNAGAGTGGCAACTCATGCCCCCGGCCCTATACTCCAAATAATAAATAAAATTGCACATAGCAATCACGGGTGCATTTCATGTAACGTGTTTGAAATGAGTCCAAAGACAAACAAGTGTACGCCATCGTAACTTGTCTAAGGTAAATCCATAAACGTCCTAATTAATTTTAAAAACTAAAATATTATTTCAAATAGAAAAACCTAAAGAATACTCATACAGCGCCTCAAATAGGCATTATAAAACCGNTCGTAAATAATCAAATAACTTAGGCCAAATATTAATAGTTAAGCGACCGTGCTAGAACCACGGAACTCGGGAATGCCTAACACCTTCTCCCGGGTTAACAGAATTCCTTACTCGGATTTCTGGTACGCAGACAACTTAAAACAGAGTCTAAATTTCCTCGGTTTGGGATTTCAATAAAACGGTGTCCCGGAACATCGTCAAAAATCCGGGTGGCGACTCTGAAAACTAAAATAAATCCCAAATCTGAATAATGTCACTTAAAGTGGAAAAACTCCCTTTCTACCCTTCATCAATCCGGAGGGTAGTGGGAAAAGGAGGTGTGACACGTATATATTTATATTATATGGATATGGGTTATGAAAAAAGGTTATGGCGTTATATACGCATCACCACCTGATCAGCTGGTATACGTTTATGATTTTCTCACAGTGGCCGAGATGATATGATGGGATGCCCTCAGAGGCTTGATGATGTTATGAACACATGTATCTATGTACGACATGACATACATACACATATGCATGACACTATGAGTATTTCATTAATTACAGAGTTATTCAGACTTACATGTCAAGTCTCTTACTCCATGTTTCTCTCATGTCTATTATTTACTGATTTTCCTTCCTTACATACTCGGTACATTATTTGTACTGACGTCCCTTTTGCTTGGGGACGCTGCATTTCATGCCCGCAGGTCCTGATAGACAGGTCGAGAGTCCTCCAAGTAGGCTATCAGCTCAGCGGAAGATGTTGACACACTTCATTGCTCCGGAGTTGTTTAATTGGTCAGTATGATTAGTACATGTATTGGTTGGTACGGTGTGGTCAGTCCCTACCTTTATAATAAGTATGTACTCTTAGAGGCTTGTAGATAGATATTGTGTGTATGAATACTTGTATGGACTTGTCGACCTATATTTAAAGTATATAATGGATCACGTTGGCCTTATAGGCCCGTATGTCTCAGGTATAAGTTTTATATCAGGTTGGGACGTTCTATGTCGGTTATTCCCTCATGTTATCTCTGGTTGTATCATGACACACCTTCTGACCCACCTATCTATGATGATGTAATGAGAAAGATACATTAAGTTGGTACTCGGTTGAGTAAAGTACCGGGTGCCCGTCGCGGCATATTGGTTTGGGTCGTGACAAAAGTGGTATCAGAGCAGTTCTGTCCTAGGGAGTCTACAAGCCATGTCTAGTAGATTCTTGTTTATGGGTGTGTCGTGCACCACACTTATAAGAAGGAGGCTACAGGGCATTTAGGACTTCCACTCTCTTTTCTTAATCTAGATCGTGTGGTAGAGCTCAGTTGTAAGAATTCAAATTCCTAAATTCTATTTTATTCGTAATAAGACGATACCTACATCCAGAAAGACGGTTGGTAAAAGACATGGCTATGGAAGAGTTGAGTTAGAGGAACTCGACTTTGCATCATGCTTATGATAATTATATGTGAGGTCTTCTGCAGATCATGTGCGTACTGAAAGGTGTAAGCCTCTTGATAAGGAGTCTTGATGCAAGAATACCTATCCACCCTTATGGTGAAAGACAATGAGAGATTCAGAAGATAAATACATGTTTCAACAAGCAAAATAAGCAAGATGAAGAAGGGTACGAGGCGCCCAGTTAATGAAGGTTAGCAGTGTTTATAATTCAGGCAGAGGAATATAAGCTTTTTGAGTTATATTCAACAGTAACAGAGGTATGTACAATTGTCCATACCCATCTCAGTTATGCTCTATGGGGGGCTAATAGGTGTAGTTTAAGAAAAGGATGGAACATCAGGATCCGGCTGGGGTTAGAGTAACCCAAAATAGTGAATGGATTGTTTGTGTTAGTTGATATTTCTGAAGGGTATTACAAATGTGCTAATAGATCTTCTTGTGAGACACCCAGATGGTGTACTCTAAAATATTACGATTAGATGTGAATACCAGCATGATCAAAAAAATTCAGAAGATAGGCACTGAAAGCCTGGAAGGGATAAATATTACCTTAGTGTGACTCTCGTCCCTAGTAGAGCGAGGACATTGAGCAACCCGAAGAGCTGATGGATGAAGCATGGGGAGCAAAAAGAAAAAGAATGTCTTGTTGAAGTTTTCACAAGAAAGGGATAGGCAGAAATATTAGCAGAGAAATGAGAAGAGAGATAAGGAAGAATTATGAGTAAGATGCGATACATGGATGACAACAGTAGATCAAAAATATGACGGTATTACCGGGTCCATATTCAGGTGAAGGAAGAGACGAAAGGTGATAGGCCTTAAGAAAACAAAAGAGTATATGCCATGAAGTGATATCCTCATTTTGAGAAGTAAGTTCGTGATCTAACGTGATTACCAATAGGAAAAGCTAGACCCCGGAATAATAGAAATCAACATGGGCTGGTAAACAAGATAAAGTAAACATGAATTAGGGATTTAGTGATTTGATAATGGTCGACATCATGAGAATTTCAGATTTCGTACCGGCAATAGTAGAATGGAAAACAGAAGAAGATTCATGAGAAATTCAGAGAATGGTCATTCAGGAAGACGCTTCCCTAAAGTAAGAAATGTGAGAAAAGTTAAGCTTAAGAGATTGTATGTGCCAGTTATAGTAATTGTCACCTTGCTAGTAAAGAATTTTGTTATCCTTAGTATAGAAGGATTACCGCAAGGAATGTAAGGGTCATCGATGATGTGAAAGGACGCCAAAAATGAAGAGGAAGAACTCCTATAGGCAGATTATCGTAGCTCCAACTCTTAGTACTCCCCTAAAGGGGGGAATATGGAGTGACGTGATATTATGTCAGAATTAAGTGGTTCTAGTAACTATGGAATGGTAAAGGAATAATGCAACAAAAATAAGAAAGGGATGAAATTGCACTTATCTAAATCCTACAGATATGCTACGATTCCAGAACACTATGCAAACACGATGTCAAGGAAAGGTAGTAAAGGTTCCTGCCTGGGATGTTATTGATAAATAAGAAGCTAGTGCGGAAGGTAAGTTAAGACAAAGGAAATAAACCAAGAAAGATTACACGGAACATTGATATGAGAATGGGCCAACGAGTAGTTAGTAGTTTATTCGGGAAGTAAAGCCAAAAGTAATATTCGAGATCATATGATTTGCATGAAAATTCTGGCATGCGTGGGAACTAAGATAATTTAAGTATGCACACAACAAGGAGGCAGAAGACCAGGAAAAGTAATAGCTTACGTTTAAAGAAAGTTGAGAAGGAATGAAAGGAACTATTCGATCAATGATCCAGAGTTGGTTACGTTATGAATGTACTTGCGGTTTCGGAGTATACATATATGTTGACAACTATATAGCCATAGAAGACTCCAATATAAGTTAAAAGGAAGAATTGAGTCCAAGATATAGACAAAGAATTAAATTGTTAGAAGATTATATCCTGGATATTCTGTAACCTCCATGAAGGACTAAAGTAATGGCTAATACCATGAGTCACAGATCGGAAGATATCTTAAGCCTACACGAAGGTTGATCAAAGGGAAGAGTAAACTAAAGAGTTACATCAACTAAGTAGATCAGGAGTCTGATTATTGGACCTCGAAAAGTATAGAAATCGTGATCGAGAACATTGCAGGACCAACTTAATATTAGAGGTACAAGAGAGATAGTACAAGAACCAAAGTCTATAACAACTCTACGATAAACCCAGTTAGAAAAGTAACAGCCTCATAAGAAGTTAGTATGAGGCTCCCACGGGATTGTAGTATTATAATAAAGCTCCAAGTTGTGGATGTGAATCATAACTATGTGGAAGGGAGGTTATGAAAGAGATACAAGATGTGATGCGATATTTTAAGGTAAATAAGGTAAAGGTGAACAACGTATGAGATACTCAAATGCAGAAGGCTGTGAATAGTCCATACTTCAGATCGAAGGCTAGAAGCACGGGGATTCAGTATCCAGGAATGATAGCAGCATTGTCAATGGTATATTTTCCAACCTATGGTTTCTAGGTACCAAGAGATCTAGCCAAGAAAGTAAAGAAGAGTTAAAAATGACGAGATGTATCGCTTGATATTCCAGAATAATACAAGGAAATCTATGGTGAAGCAAGATTGCGAGCAGTATAAATGGATATATGTAGGTCGCAAGCTAAAGTATGATAGAGCGACAAGGATTTAGGAACACAAGAGTAAGAACAAGAAAGGGTTAGTGAGAAGGTGACGAGAATGAATAATTTCTCGGGAGTAATCCCATGAAAACAAGAGAGCTGATGGGTTCTCTAAGTTATAGAAGGCTCAGTATAGCCTGAATGAACTCAAAGGATTCTAAGACTAGTAGCATTTAGAAGAGATGGAACGATGCCCTGTTCGTGAAATGAAGGTGTAGTTGTGACAGATAAAAGATAACATTTGGGCCTTCGATTGAATAATGATTTTAAGAAAAAAAAAGGGAGAAGGAGAAAAGATTTCGCGGACGGCACGAGATTATAATACCCCCATAAGGTGAATCAAATTGAGATACAATGAAATACGATTATGGAATCACTTCAAATATTCATCGGTGCAACGTAAGCCCTAGTGGAAAGGTTTTACGTAAGAAGTTTCAAGTTATTAGTGGTATATTATAGATCAATATTGAGGAAAATCATAATGGATGGACAAAAGTCACAAAGTATGAGCTTAGATTAGGTCTTCATTCGTAATATGAAAAGTAATGAAGAAGCATTAAAGGACATATATTTATACATATGGGATAAGCAACAAGAGTAAGCTGGAATTTGGTAGCAGACGTCCGCAACGATAAATCGAAGTAATAATAATGGTATTGTATGGCCTACTTAGATGTGGTAAAGCTAATGAATCCCGGGGGACAACTTGACATAATTTTATATATGTTCACAAAGTGAAGCCTAGAGATTGGCTAAAAGATGGAGGAAAGAGAAGAGTCGCATAGGCGCAAATAAAAAGTTAGAGTCGTAAAGGCTGCATGATAGAAGGTAGCAACAGTTACGAGATTAAAAGGATTCCGACTATAAGTCGTGGTGTGAGAAAGAGGCTTAAAGAGGGAATGCCCTGGCCTTGGGGATTCATTCATAGAACAGTTGCCTAAATGGCAAGGTTAAAGTATTCGCAAGAGCCCTGGGTTATGAGAATGATAAATGCATCAGTCAACATTCGAGGACGAATGTTCCAAAGGCGGTAGTGATGTAACACCCCATGTTTTTGTACGTAAAAGTATGCTATAAGCAAATTTGTGAAAGCTCGGAAATGAGATATTACATCCCGTGAACTTTAAAGTTTCTTCGTAAGTTAATCAACATAAGTTCATGAATGGGATTATTTTGAGATTATAAGCACTACGCTATTTCAAACAAATGATGAGTAAATTCGTGAAGTTGAGAAGGTAAGCAAGTCAAAAAAAATGAATTTCGTCGAGGTTTGACATTTTGGGATAAAACACGGCCCGATCTAAAATACCTGGTATTTATGAACTAGTACCATACAAGGTACCATACGGCCATGATAGTAAGGTGTATAAAGTGTGTTAAAAGTGAGTAGTATTTTAAGTAATTTGAGATAATTCTTGATTATGTGGGTAAGTAATTAATTATTGGGTAATTAATTACAGAGTGGGATAAGATTTAACCCCTCCCCCCAACCTGGCCAGCAACCCTTTCCATTTAGTAACTAAGTAACAAAGGTAGCAATGTGTCACACTTTGAAAGAAATGTGACACCAAGCATT
Organism: Nicotiana knightiana; assembly: GCA_005239525.1. Taxonomy (NCBI): domain Eukaryota; kingdom Viridiplantae; phylum Streptophyta; class Magnoliopsida; order Solanales; family Solanaceae; genus Nicotiana; species Nicotiana knightiana. The sequence continues at coordinate 6,203 of ML370395.1, forward strand.
CATTATGTGAAGCCACCTAATAATTAAGGATAACCTTACAATCTCTTAAGAGAAAAATCAAACCAAGCTTTAACATTATTCTCTTATCTCTTAAGGGAGTTTCAGCCAAGTTTAGAGACGTTACTACTCAAAGTCAATTTCTAATCCAAGATTTTCTTTCCAAATAGCAAATCTTGGATAGAAACATAAGCAACATTAATTCAACTTTACAAAGAGCAAGATTGTTGCTAAGTTCTTAAAGAATGTTTCGGCCAAGATTTTCTTTGCATAGCTACGTGATTTCTTCGAGCTTTTTATACGAATCGTTATGTGTTTTGTCTCAATTAACGTGTGTTGGATGATTGTCAAGAGAATCGACTCAGGTATGTTAAGGCTATTCCTTCTTTATTTTTGGCATGATCCAAACGAAACGAGTAAATGCAAAATTTCCATAAATGAATCTATTTGTAGAAATGCTAGAGATGCTTAATTCTTGATTTCCCATAAGTCATATTATTCTGTCGTCTGTTCATGGGTCTTAGAAAATACGGAAGTTGATAAATTTTACTTCATGGTATTAATCAGAGGCATAATGGTTGATGGGTTAGTATTCTGTTTTGATGATCTAACAAACTTTTATGTAAAGAACCAGATAAAGAGCCCGATGCGTAACCAGCACAACCAGTCAGCATGAACTCAAGAAATCTGGGCAGTGTACATTTGAACTCACAAGGAACAGTTTAGGAACCTGATCCCTCAGAATTTTCACTGATGCAAGTACAGGTCAACTCTACAACTGGAAAGTTGTCACAGATAAGTGACTGCCAGCAACTGTACATGCTACAGTGCAGTAACAGTGCAACAGTCACTTCCCATTGGTTGAAGATTGTACCAACTAAGCATGGGCATCCTTCTTGGGATGTCCTAGGGATATAACATCTTGTTTGAAGACAAACAAGACACTCACTTGAGCATTTACTAAACATTCTCTCAAGCATTGAATTGTTGTTCTTGCATTGAAGACTCAAGTGTGTCAAGAACAAGAATACAACTCCACTAAGACGGACCAGTTTCACTACATGTTGTTAAGTGTCCTTAGTTGAGTTGTAATCTTGTATTTTTCTTTCATTGTATCCTATTTGCTTTCTTAGAAGCCTTGTATTAGGAATCCTAAAACCATAAACCATCAGTGTTTGTGTAGTCACTAGTGTAGTCATAAGTTAAAGTCTTTGTCACTAGTGAGTAACAAAGTGGCTTGTAATAAGTGTATTACAAGTTAGTGAGGTTGAAGTCTTTATAATAGAGTCATTACAAAGTGGCTTGTAATAGGTGTATTGCAAGTTGAAGTTGAAATCCTGTGTTCTTCATTTACTGCCGATTTACTGTGGGAAAAAATAGGGAACCTGGTTTCCTATACTGTTTGATTTTACAGTCTGTTGCTTACGGTGGGAACTGATAGAGAACCGGGTTCTCTATACAGTTTGGTGGACGCTTAGTTTATATCAATTGGTATCAGATCAGGTTCTTTCTAAAAGGTTAACACCTAGAAAAGATCCTCATCATGGCTGCTCCACCAGACTTCTAGGAAGGACAATCAACCTATAGACCCCTAAGATTCAACGGCCAATACTATGGTTGGTGGAAAACAAGAATGCATGACTTCATTATGGCTGAAGACTCCGAGCTTTGGGACGTGATTTGTGATGGTCCCTTTGTCCCTATGAAGGTTGTTGGAGAGGGAACAAAGATTATTCGAAAGACAAGAAAATAATACAATGGTGCTGACCGAAAAGCTGTTGAAAAGAACTTCAAGTCGAAGAAGATTCTTGTGTGTGGTATTGGACCATACGAGTATAATCGTATCTCGACATGTGAATCTGCCAAGGAAATCTGAGAAGCTCTTCAAACGGCTCACGAAAGGACTACTCAGGTAAAGCAATCATAAATAGATATGCTGACAACTGAGTATGAACTCTTTAAAATGAAAGAGGATGAGTCCATTCAAGAGATGCATACCCTCTTCACCTCCATAATCAATGAGCTTCATTCACTTGGTGAAATCATTCCAACCAACAAGTTGGTTCGAAGATACTTAGTGTCCTATCACGTTCCTGGGAGAGCAAGGTTAATGATATCATTGAAGCCAAAGACCTGCAGAAGCTGGCTACTGACGAGCTTATTGGAAATCTCAAAACTTGTGAGATGAAGAGAAAGAAGGATATCGAAAGAAGAGAACCCAGGAAGGAGAAGAACCTGGTTCTCAAGGCTGCCAACAAGGATTCAAGTAGGAATTTCAAAGAAAGGAAGTTCCAGTAGGAATTTCAAAGGAAATGATTGTTGTCATAAGTGTGGAAAGCCTGGACAGTTCACTAAAGATTGTCCTCTTCATAAGAAGGATCATTACAAATCCAACACTAAAAAGGCGGCTAAGAGGAACTAGATCCCTGACAGAAAGTTCAAAAGAATATATGTTGCTGACAACATGGTGAAGCAAGCCCTGGCTGATTGGGAAAATTCCTTCGGTGAATCTGAAGGTGAAGATGACAATAAATCTTCAGAATATGAGTCAATATTTGCACTCATGGCCAAATCTGATGATGATGATGAGGACAAGGAGGAAGATGATGTAAGTTATCTTGATGTTCAGAGAAATTTCAAAGCCTACTCTAAGAAAAAATTGATGTCCTTAGCTAACGTGTTGATTGATGCCTATCATAGCCTCATTAAGGAGAAAAATGCTTTAATAGAAAAAATTGGTGACATAGATCAAGAGAGGGATGATATGGTAATTTCTATTGTAGACTTGAAGGAACAAGTGGACGAAGTAACTAGAGAAAATAACTTGTTGAAAAACCAAACAAGAAAATGGATGGACAACACTCAAAAGGGAAAGAAAGTTTCAAGTGAGGCACACCTTAAGCTTGAAAATGAGTTAAGAACAGTGAAATCTAGTTTGTGTGCAGAGCTTGAGAAAAACAAACAACTTCAGGAAGAACTAGGAAGAGTAAAGAGTGATCTTGAAAAATCACTTAAGTGGACCTGGTCCTCTGATGCTATCACTGCCTTGTACACAAACAATAGGGGAAACAGGCAGGGAATCGGGTTCCAAAGGGAAAAGACTCCCTACAACCCTCATAGCAAGTACGTTATTGTACCTGAAAATTGGCTTTGCACTCACTGTGGCAACACTGGGAACTTTAAAGAAAAATTGTAAGGTCAGAATTCAGTCTCAACAGAAAAACAAAGTTTTTGCTAAAAGAGTAACTGTTGCTAGGGAACCTGGTCCCTCACATAAAAAACGTATAATGCCTGCTTGGACCAAAAGAGCCCTTACTCACCCATTTCCTCATTACAAGGGACCCAAACTTGTTTCGGTTCCTAAGTCTAACCCTTGATTTCCTTGTGCAGGTAATAGTGAAAGGGAGCAGTCAAAAGTGATACATGGATAGCGGCTGCTCGAAGAACATGACTGCAAGTACAAATGATTTCCTTTCACTGAAGGCCCTGCAGGGAAGGAGTGTATCCATTGGAAATGGAAACAAGGGATACATTCTGGGAGTAAGAAAGATTGGGAAGTCTCTTTCCCACTCTGTTGAAAATGCATACTACGTGAAGGGGTTGAAGTATAGCTTGCTGAGTATTTCCCAAATCTGTGACAAAAAAATGGGGATCTTAGCTGTCTGAGTGTTGTTGATGATAATGCTGAGCTATGTCACAGAAGGTTAGGTCATGCAAGTTTCATGCTGCTGAACAAATTGGTCAAAAAGGACCTGGTTCGTGGTCTGCCCTAGTCAAGCTTCAAGGATCATAGGGTGTGTAATACAGGTGTAAAAGAAAAGCAAGGCAGATCCTTTTTCAAGCACAAAAAGGAAGTTAGCATCTCAAGGCCACTTGATCTCCTCCATATGGATCTATGTGGACCTATGAGGGTGCCATGTAGAGGAGGAAAGAGGAATTCAAAACAGATCAAAGACAAGAAACTCACTTGCCTTCTCATCCTTTCTTTCTCAAATAGAGCCCAAGAATATCAAGGAAGCATTGAAAAATACTAACTGGATAGCTTCTATACAAGAAGAACTCCATAAGTTGAGAGGAACCAAGTGCGGCACCTGGTTCCTAGGCCTTCAGACAGAATACTGATAGGAACCTGACCCAAAAGACTCTCACTTGAAGGCTTCTAAGGGAATTTTGAGGTATCCTAAGGGAACGCATGACATGGTCCTCGTCTATTTTTTTTTTTGAGATACTTTTGACTTGGTTGGATATGTTGAATATCTGGTGGATGGAAAGAGAACATCTGGAACGACACATTTTCTCGGGTCATGCTTGATCTCATGGGGTGCAAAGAATCAAACTGGGTTGAACCCGGTACAATACAAAAGGACAAAGCACATTGATGTGCGACATCACTTTTTGAGGGATAATGTTGAAAAGTTTCTGATTTGTATGAAGTTCTGGAAGACGGAGGACCATGTAGCAGACATCTGCACCAAGGAGCTGAGTAGTGAACACTTTGAAAGAAATCGTCTGGAGTTGGGGTTGATCAAGCTTAACTAAGGACCTAGTCCCTCGATGATTGTCTATGTTAAGAAGAAAAGGTACAATGCTACAAAGTGTTTTTTGGAGACATCTAACTCAAAACTATACTGTTACTAGTATACATACATGGCAGTTTCAGGACAAAACAAGTAAGAGGGACATTGCCCTTCTAGGAGTTTTTGCTCAAATATTTAAAAACCATCAAGGAACCTGGTTCCTGTGACTCAGGTTAGTAGTCTCTTCAATACTTCTATACCTTTTTAAACTACTGAAGTGTAGTGTCATTAATTTATTCTCATCTCTCTCCAAATTTTAAGTCCAAAATGTTAAACCTTGTATGAATTGACCTGTTCTTCCGAAAACCCATTTCCTTCTCTCACACCAACCCAAAACCGATTCTTTTATTCAAAATTAAATCAACCTTATCTCAAAAGGAATCCTTCTCTCAAAATATGCCAAAAGTGAACTCAACTCTGTCACCTCCCAAAATCCTAACTCCATCTTAATCGAAACCCAAGAAGTCTTTGGTAGAATTTGATCAGACTTTAACTGGAAAAAAAATTGAGAAAAGAAGGTTGGCTGAGAAAGATGCAACAGATGATGAGGGTGAACAGATTGAGAAGAAGAAGAGGGAGACATGGCCGCTCAGGGAAAGAAAGGATAGTGTGAGTGAGGAACCTGGTTCCTTACATAAGCAAAAGGTTGACTCATCGGGTTTGGAGAGGTAGAAGACTCTGAAGTCTCAGAATGTACTGTTAGGCAGAGTGTTGACTCTGATATTGCTAAAAAATAGAGGAACTTCTTGACATTGTTGATATAAAAAAAAATATATGGAATCACCTCTTTGTTCCTCCAAGTCCCAACGTTTATGAAGAAGAAGTAAAAACTTCTATGTTGTATGTCATACTCTGATGCTATATGTGCATGGAACTGAGTTTGTTTTTTATGAGGAAAAGCTTGGCGAGATTCTTGGTGGTCTGGTAAGTAGAGAACCAGGTCCCCGTGGACCCTTGGCAGAATAGAATGCTAAGTTGAAGGGTGAGAATGAAAGGTTGATAAAATAGGTGGAGGACCTAAGAGAACAGATGATCATTGATCAAAGGATTGTGAATAAACGAATGTACAAGCTCATCAAAGCCTTAGTCCCTTACTCTTTCCTCCTGCCTAGTGATCCATGTCTTTCATTCCTTCCAAATTCCCTTGCATTCCTATCTTCTTTTGATCCCTATGTTTGATGACATTGGTACTTTAGTGGTTTAAATTATCATATTATGTATTGTTGGAACTAATGTTTTTTTATTATAAATAATCTACTATGGGCAATCACTCTATTTTGTGCAATGACGTCCACTTGTTGTTCGTGTTATTGTTTATGTTGTGTTGCCCAAGTGGCATGAGTTAATGTTACTGTTCTTTTTGGATGTGCTTCTTCTGTTATTCTTTTCAATGATTCCAAAAGGGGGAAGATAATAAGAATAATTGATGGTAGGGCTTAAAGGGGAAGCACACATACAGGGGGAACAATAAGGGGTCATGGTCTTGTATCTGGTTAAGTTAGACTATATAATTGTTCATCAATTATAAAAGTTTGTCATCATCAAAAAGGGGGAAATTGATGGGTTAGTATTCTGTTTTGATGATCTAACAAACTTTTATGTAAAGAACCAGATAAAGGACCTGATGCGTAACCAACACACATACAAAGGGAACAATAAGGGGTCCTGGTCTTGTATCTGGTTAAGTTAGACTATATAATTGTTCATCCTTTATAAAAGTTTTTCATCATCAAAAAGGGTAAAATTGATGGGTTAGTATTCTGTTTTTATGATCTAACAAACTTTTATGTAAAGAACCTGATGCGTAAGTCTTATGACGTTTCGAGAGGTTTTATTGACATACTTCTCATTCATCCCATTTATTTGTACATGTACATTTAACCATGACCAGATAGCGTTATATAAGCGTATATATATATATGGGATATGAGAAAAGGTTACGGCGTTATATACGCATCATCACCTGATCAGTTGGTATATGTTGATGATTTGCCCACAGTGGCCGAGATGATATGATGGGATGCCCTCAGAGGCTTGATGATGTTATGAACACGTGTATCTATGCACGACATGACATACATACGCATATGCATGACACTATGAGTCATTATTTACAGAGTTATTCAGAATTACATGTCGAGTCTCTTACTCCATGTTTCTCTCATGTCTATTATTTACTGATTCATTACTTACATACTCGGTACATTATTTGTACTGACGTCTCTTTTGCCTGGGGACGCTGCATTTTCATGCCCGCAGGTCCTGACAGACAGGTCGAGAGTCCTCCAAGTAGGCTATCAGGTCAGCGGAAGATGTTGATGCACTTCATTGCTCCGGAGTTGTTTAATTGTTCAGTATGATTAGTACATGTATTGATTGGTACAGTGGGGTCAGTCCCGACCTTTATGATAAATATGTACTCTTAGAGGCTTGTAGACAGATTTCGTGTGTACGGATATTTGTATGGACTTGTCGACCTATATTTAAAGTATATAATGGATCACGTTGGCCTTATAGGACTGTATGTCACAGGTATAAGTTTTGATATCAGGTTGGGACGTTCTATGTCGGGTATTCCCTCATGTTTACTCTGGTTGTATAATGACACGCCTTCTGGCCCACCTATCTATGATGATGTAATAAGAAATATATGTTACGTTGGTACTCGATTGAGTAAGGTACCGGGTGCCCGTTGCGACTCATCGGTTTGGGTCGTGACAAACGGACAACTCAAAAATTGCACAGATAACTCACCTGCCAATATCACAATCTGCCCGGCATGGTCACAGGCTTAATATCACAATCCTCCTGGTGTGGTCACAGGCTATATACTATAATTCACTCGGCATGGTCAGATGCTCAATAATCACAATCCACCCGGCGTTGTCAAAGTTAAATATCACAGTCCGCTGGAAGTGGTCACAGGCTCAATATCACAATGCCCGATGTGGTCAAAGGCTCAATGATAGAAACTTAGGGTCCACCAAACTGTATAGAGAACTAGGTTCCCTATCAGTTCCCACAGAACACACACAAGGAGATAAGAAAATGACACAACAGAGTTTTACGTGGAAAACTCCCAGCTCACGGTATTAAAAACCACGACCTACACTCGTAGGATTTCAACTTCACTAACCGAGCAAGTTCATATTACAATCTATTGTAACCTAGGAATTAACAGCTTAATCCATCACTAACTTGTAATAACTCTATTACAAGCTTCTTTGTAATAACTCGATTATAAAGCTCACAACTCGACTAACTCTAGTCCATACACAAACACAAGGTTTATAATTTTACAAAAGGTTTCCTACACAATTACAGACAGACAATAACTTTGTTGCGTGTATGTAGAGGAACAGTTGCAACACTTTACAGCTGTGCGAAGTTGACTGGTACAATCAGCAAGGGAACTGATGTCTATCTGTTCCCTCTGTTGTTTCTTTGACTCTGGGTGTTGAAACATGTCCCATACTTGAGACTTGTTTCTCTTGATCTCTTTGAGGATGTGGAACAGGTTCCTTTTCTGGTTCTTATCAGTAAGTTTTTTAGATGATTAAAACATAACAGAACACATGACGTATCAATTTCTCCCTTTTTGATGATGACAAACTTGTAATTGAAATTCCCCCTGAGAACCAGGGTACCATCAATATTTCCTGTATTCCCCATGAACCTGTTCCTCCTCAATTAATTTTCCCCCTTTCGGCATCATAATAAGATCAGTAACAAGTCATAGTCAAGAAGAAGTCTAGCATGCTTAACTCATGCCACATGTGTGCATGCATACATGACTAAGAATAGAGCATAAGAGCAAGGCATACATAGCAAAAAGATGAGATATTCAGTAATATGGAAATAAACAAGGAGAATTAGCAGTTCCATTTGTTACATAACCATCCACAAAATAAAACAATAGAAAAAGTGCCAGCCACTACACACATCAAAACATAAGGACCAAAACAGAGGACAGACAACTTGAACTAGAAATTAGGAAGGGAATGATTTTATGGAGCACTGGAAGGGGGAGGCAGAGATGAAGAGGCAAGAGTTCTAAGGAGGATATACATGCGAGCATTTGCAGGCACTTGCTCATTGATTAACCTCTCCTTTAGGTCCTCGGCCTATTTCGTGAGATCAACATTCTCCTTGTTCAGACGGGCAACCTATGCGCCTTGTGTGCTGCTGGAACCAGGTGCCTCCTGGGCCTGACTAAGTTGTCCCTCAAGAATAACATTCGTGCCTTCAACTTTCTTATCTCTTCATTAGCAATATTCTGAGCTTCAATCATTTGAGAGATAGTGGAATGTCTGCCAAACCCTCCTCTCTATCGATGCACTCACACTCTTCTAAGGTGGTCTTCGAGAATGTCTGCTTGCGAGTACCCGCTGAAGCTTTTCTTAAAGGAACTTTGAAGAAATGGAATACCTTAGTGAGTAAGACCTCGTAGGGCAACCTATGATTACTATCCTTAAAATATGCCACTTTCTTCATGTGCTCAATCATAATACCCGAAAAAATTATAGTGGAGTAGGCATCCAGTGCTTCCATGAGGATCAAGTTTTCTCGTGACGTAATGGAATACTTTCTGCGCGCAAAACCTTGTTCACCATCTCAAACAATAGTTGGTACACTGGAAGGAGGGCCTTCTTGTTTACCTGTTCCCCCTGTTGTACTGCATCATCCTTCAAACCTCATATACCTTAGGACTCTCATTTGTGAACAAATGTGTCCACTGTTGAAATTCACAGATATCAACCAGTTGGCCCATTCCTGTCATGTCAAGAATATCCGGAGCAAATTTTCTTCCCCACACACCTTCTGATTTCTCAGATTTTCTCTTCTTTCATCCTTGGCCACACCCACCTTGTCCTTCTTGGAGGAACCTGGTTCCTCATTGGCACCAGCCTTCTGTTTCACAGATTTTCTCACACTTTTCCCTTTCTCTGCAGATTTCTCAGGCTCCTTTTCTCCAGACTTTTCAGACACTTTCTCACCAAACTCCTCAGCCACCTTTTCACCAGACTTTTCTACTTCAACATTGCTACCTTACATCATTCTTACATATGACTCTTTCCTAGGTCTTGCAACTGTAGGTTTCTTATAAGATTTATGAACTAAGGAACCAGGTTCCTAATTCACCTCGTCATCAACATCAACAACAAGTGTTGGAGGCACAACTTCCCTCATTCACTACCTTTCCACCCTTCACCAACCTCCTCTTCTTCTTTTCTTCTTTGTATTTTTTAAGAACTGATTCAAGAGCTTCCTTCTTTTGCAGCTTAGTAATAGGTCTTTTAGGAGTGGGCTTTTTAGGAATCTCCCTACTGCTCCTAAAAGTAATAAAACTAGCAATAGAGATATTGTAATAATCTTCCTCACTATCCTCATTCTCTTCTTCTGAAAGAGCTCTCATCTCCGGAACAACAACGATTATTGGCTCAACATCGAAATGAGGAGAGGGAGCGGGATCAGTACTAACCTGGGGTTCTTTTGAAGAACATGGGGTTTCATCCCAAGTAGGAGAAGAGTGCTCCTTTTGGGCTGAGGGATCATGTCCTGTTGATACTAATTTTTTTCTCATATTATATATATATATATATATATATATATATATATATACTTTCAAATAGTACATATGCATCATCATTTGATTTATATGCATACACGAGTATTTTTCATAATTTTCCATAATTTTTAAAAACTTTAAATCAATTTATTTCTGCATTTCATTATATAAATATCCAGTAATGATCCTCCAAATTATTTTTTATGATGATTTAATCATCTAAACTTATCATTTATACCAACATGATGTGTTAAATATTTTTCAGTGCATTTTTTATAATTACCTTTGCATTTCAGGGCTAACTGCATATTTTGCAATAATAGCCCATATGCATGTATAATTACATTATTTATGCAGAAAATGACTTTTTATATTTTTAAATTGTTAAGTAATTATTTTTTAATCATTTTAGTGCACAAATAATATTTTTGTTATTTATTAGTTACTTTTATAAATTACTTATTTGTTAAATATTGGGTATTTAAAAACTAGCCTAAAACCCCACCTATTTTCGGACCAGTTACTGGCCCAAAATCTAACACCCTAGCTTAAATAACCTGCATCCCAACCAATTAAACCAACCCGATCCAAGACCCCAGCTACTCGTGGCCGTTGGTCTCTGAGAGCCGTTGATCTCTGAGATCAATGGCCCATATTATTCCCTCCTTTTTAATTACCCTAAATACCCCTTAACCCTGACCATTCTCACTACCCTCCGCCCCTAAATCCTCCTTACTCTCTCTTCTTCTCTGAGAAAACCTAGCCACCGTCTCTCAAAATCCTGCCTTAATCCCTCTTCTAATGGGATTTCCCTCTCATCTACTTACCATATTAGTATGTTTTCATTATTGGTTGATTCTCCATGGTATTACCTAGTACTTTCCTAAACATGGCAAGTATTACCACTCTGATTCTGTCCGATTGACTCCCATCTCTTGAATCTAGACGATATTCCGTCTATACAAGTTTATTCTACACTGTGTGAGTCCGATTTTATTTATATTTTGTTGATTCTCACTTACCCTAAAATTGGGGTTTACATACTTTCTTCAAAATTGGTTCAAGTCTTTGATTTTGAGTGTTATTTTGTCTATATTCGTCCTATAATGTGTGAGTTTGATTTCCTTTTGTTTAGATTCTGTCAATTTTTCACTTGCCATAAAAGTTAGGGTTTTCAAATCTTTTTTTTTTCTTAATTAGTTCAATTCATTGATTTTGGTGTTATTTGTGTATCTATTCATCTTTGTGTGTGAATATTTTGTAAATATTTTGTTTTTCCTCAAATTAGGGTTTACTTGTTTTTTCCTAAATCCGATTTTATTTGATTCTGCATGATAATACTTCCTTATTTGTGTTTGATTTTACACTCTTCCTTATTTACTTGTTCGATCTCTGTCACTATATAAACCCCTCCCCATTCCCCTTTAGGACGGATTGGGAATCGCTACAATCTCACTAAAAATTTAAAGCTTTACTTTGTTATTTCTTCATTATCATGTTCTATACTTTGGTTCTCGGCCGGCTGAAAGCCAAGGCCACTAAATTCTGAGCTCTTGCTTCTCGTTGATGTTCAGAACACTGAGGACTTCTATTCTTTCTTGTATTTTTCGCTTAACCGGTGAGTTACTAAACCTTTGTAATTTTGTTCCTATGTATCTGCATTTTGCATGTGTCTTCACTTCTGGAGTTCGTTAGTTTAATGAGTTATTTGGGTTGTTTTGTGTGCGATTATGTTTATTTTACTCCAATTTTTAGGTTTCCTTAAAATTAAACTTCATGATGTTGATAGCTTGAAGCATGTCTAAACTTGATTCGAGTAAATTAGATTTTTCTCAAGTCTAATTAGTCAATGTGTTATGAACTACTGTTGTGTGTGACCATTGCACTTCTTAGCATTTTTTTGGTGTTTAATTCTGCTTAAGGTTGTCCATTATGTTATTTGAACATGCTCCATCTGCATAAGTTGGACTTCCTTTAGTTAATTGGTCTATTAGGTCAAACCTGAATGCTTACACTTACTGTATGACATGAGTTTATCTGCCCTTTCTGTTGTGAATCTCTATTGTGGAAATCTTTCATATGTAGTATGTTTTAATTTTATGTCAAGATCATGTTCTATCAACCATGACTAGTTCCCAGTTAATATACCCCTCAGCATGTTTTGACTCACTTGTTTCACCAGTAGTTGTCATAATTTGTGCTTCCCTACCATGTCTAAATGTTGTTCTGCTGCCTGATGTGAAGTTAACATGGATATCTTATGACACTGGGATATATGCTTAGCATTATTTGGACTTTCAGGTTTTCACTTATTTGGTATTATGTATCTATGCATGATGATCTTTGTCAATCCTACAAACTGGTTATTTTTCTAACTCTGTCAAATGTGACTGCCTATGTGCTAAGTGTTGAACATGTTTCTAAGTCTTTACTAAGATTGTTTTTAAAACATGTGACTTGCTCGATTATCTACTCTAAATGCTCAATTTGGTCATGTATGTTTAAATTATAAGTGTATTCTTCAATTCTTGTTTCTCAATCTTGGTCCACTATCTTTCAGTTGTTACATGGGCAGTTCTCATTCTTAGCCGGCTGAAAGCCAAGGCTACTTAGGTTCTATCATTTGACCTCCCTAGTATAAGCAGTTCTCGGGGTCTAATTGAGACCCTTGTGAACTCTGACGCACTAGGATTTGGTCCTTAGTCATTCCTTGAATGCCCTCTACTAACCTCCCTAGTGTGAGCACTGCTCGGGGTCCAATTGAGACCCTTGTGAACTCTGACGCACTAGGATTTGGTCCTTAGTCATTCCTTAAATGCCCTCTACTAACCTCCCTAGTGTGAGCACTGCTCGGGGTCCAATTGAGACCCTTGTGAACTCTGACGCACTAGGATTTGGTCCTTAGTCATTCCTTAAATGCCCTCTACTAACCTCCCTAGTGTGAGCACTGCCTTAGGTTCTTGAAGTCCTTGGGAAATCTGACACGCTAGGGTCACGGTTCCTTCCTAATTTCTTAACTCTACCTTTTTACCTACCGGTTGAATCAATTGGTTCTGGCTGCTTTATGTAAATGAAGATATGATTTCTGGGTTGTTGTAAACTATGTGGACTTGAGGCTGAAGGCCTAGCCTGGACGGATATATTTCTGGGCCTGCCTTAGGCTCACTATAGCTATTCTATCATTCTGCAATTTACTTCATTCGTTGGGCTTGTAATAATGTTGTAATAACAATTGGGGTGTTAGTAAAATTGGGAAAAGGGAATTATTTTTATACTTGCATAAAAAATGGGTAGAAACCCTGCCTATAGGCGTTTACTTTGCTACTATGATGTGTGATAACCTGCCTATAGGTATTAATTTTCTTAACATATTTTTGCTTCCACATGTTAGATATCATGCCTATAGGAAATTAAATGACCAATGTCTCAATGCGTGCTATATACTTCTATTAATTCACGTTCTACCTAATATGCAATTTAGAAATCACGCCTATAGGATTAATTGGTTAATATGATGTTGTTCACTTAATAAACATGCCTGTAGGATCTAAAATCAGTCTTAATTATCGATTATAGAAATCATGCATATAGGGTCTAAAATCATTCTTAACCATTGATTATCCCGCTCGCTTCCTTTAAGTGATAATGTTGAACTCTCAACATTGTGTCATTGCCACTATTAGAAAGTATGCCTATAAGATCCAACTAAGCAATTCTGAATATTCTCCTATGGTTACCATCGCCAATTACTACACAAATCACCTAGATATCATGCCTATAGGTTTAACCTCTTATAATCTATAATCAGTAGGCAACTGCATAGTCACTTGGAAATTGTATTTAAAAATGGTACTTCACGTATGAAACTGTCTGCATATTAAAATCCAGAATCACATAGAGATCATGTCTATAGGATTTAATGACTTTAAATTGTCTAAAATCTGTAATTGTCAAACGCCATTTTGTCTGCGTGCATTTGTTGTCTAAGTGCGGAGGCTAACTTGAGCCCTTATTTGCTTTTTCATGAAAGTCCAACTTGTATTGTATGTCGCCTAGTTTTATCATTTTTAAGCAACCTAAGTTAAGTATAGAACTACCCAATATAGAGTTCCAAACGCCTCCTGGACTATAGGTATGGGACGGGTAGTGCACGCATAAGGTATGATTTAGAATAAATTAGTGCGCTTTAGGTAAACAACTTAAAGATAGTAATCGGGTAGCAGGAGATGATAGTATGTGCCCACTAAACAATACGAGTAACACCCTACCTCGAGGGAGGTACGAAGTATTATTTATGTTGCACGGGGTGATCCTTTAGGCTAAAAAACTTAGGACCCCCTACCTTGACTTAAAATCAATTATTATTTGCCCAATTTTATCTTTCCTATTTATTTGGAATAATTCATATAATTCGAGTTCGTCCGGGACCCACAGTTATGGACCTCGAGGAATTCCTAACACCTTCTCTTCGAGGTAATTTGAGCCCTTACCCAATATTTGGTGACGCAAACTGGTTAAACCGGAGTTACTTGAAAATAGGTGCCCTATCGCACCTCAAACCCATTAGGTGGCGACTCTCTCTCTCTTTTAACCCATCTTCCTTAAAAGAGTTGTCACGTGTCGAAACCCGATTTCGCGAGAAAAAGGGGAGCAATAGCATGGCGACTCTGCTGGGGATATTCTTAGTCTCTTACCATAGAAAACTTGGTCTATATGAATTAGTCTTCTCTGATAAGCGTGTCTTTATTGTTTTTGTTGTTACATGAATATCTCGCTCCTGTTTCCCTTTTATTTCTACTTGTATACCCTTTTCCCATTTTACCCTTTATTTGAGTTTGTATTAATATGCAAATCTTTGCTTAATTTGGTTACAATGTGAGTTTTCCTTTATTTTCTAGTCATGTTCACTTGCTCCAAATCATTTTTAAATTTGATACATCATGTCTCTCCCTACCTCTACCCCCTTCGTTTGCTTTATTACAATTTTTTCACATTGCGCGAACTAACTTCTTCCTTGTTTTTCTTTCTTTTAATTTTTTTACGTTCCGTTTAATACTGCATTTCTTGTCTTCGTCATGAAAAATACTTGACAACGTGCTGTTAATTCTTTGCATAAAGCATGCTCTACATCATATTCCGCTCGTGCGTACTGAATACCATAGCGACGCTTGATGAGTGTCCGCGCTCTTCCTAAATCACCCTTTTAAATTTGGAAAGGATTATTTGCGGGAAAACTAGTCGATCAGCGGTGCAATCGACGATTCTGTACCTTTCCCTCTCAAGTTGTCCACTTGAGGGTACGGATCTAGACTCTTCTAGAAACCTCCACTCTAATATTAACTGTGCATGCATCATGTCTAAACCTAGTATGGGTTAGAACGTTGTATGCATAATAACTCTCTAAGGCAAGCCTTGTCCAAAGCCCAGGATTTCCATAATCCCAATAGGTACAATCATGATATGTGCATTATTTGGAGAAAACGTGCCGATATGCTAATCATTAATGTGTAAATAGTCGAATCTGGAGGGGGAAAGGGCTAATTTTATTTATTTTGCAGAAATGAGGCACGAAGTCCGCAGGTTCGGCATGGTTCGGAGTATCCCACCGTTGTTGCTAGAATGGTGGGAATATCTCCGCCAAGTGATAAAAACCATGTGAAAAGAGTCCTCGGGAATTTACCTTCCTTGTTAGATATTCAGCCAAACAATGTACTGATTGAGACCGCTGCTATGTTCTCGGATGAGAAGAGGGTCGTCTTCCATTTTGGTAATATAGAAATGACTCCCTTCTAGAGGAAATAGGAGGCTCTGCTGGGCTCCAATGGGATAGCCTTGGTTTGTTGGTACCGGAAAATCATACTTCTCGAAGCTTTCTAAAGATGATAGGCTTCAGCAAAAGTGATGAGTTAGTCTGTCTGAAGAAATCTTACATACCATTCGATTTCCTTTACGAGCGTTATGGGCACAGAAAATCCTATCGCCTTTATCATGATGAGTTTGCCATCACTTCTTTGGATTGGACTCACTGTCGGGTCTTTGTATTCATTGTCTATTTTCTGGGGATGCTAATATTTCCCATACAAGGAGAAAGGATCCACACTCGCCTAGCTATGGTCACTAAGACCCTAATGGAAGGAATCGAGGGGCAAACTTACACTATTGTCCCAATGATCGTGGCTGAGATGTACTGAGCCTTAGACCGTTACAAAAAAGGATAGGCATTTTGAGGCTTGCAATCTGTTGCTTCAAATATAGTTGTTGGAACACCTTCAAAGAGGAGAATATCGTCAAGAGTTCCCGCGGAGACCATGGAATGACCACATAGCTTATCACCATCCGAAGAGAATGACTTTTATCCCAGACAGGTTCGCACAAACAAGAAACACTATGAGCTGGGTACATTCCTTTAGCAATTTGACTGATGAAAAAGTACATTGGATGTTCGAGTGGTTCCCTAGTAGTGAAATCATCATCAGGTTGAGAGATGTTCCTCATATAGTGCTGATCGGATTAAGGGGTATCTATCCTTATGCTCCTATCAGAGTCATGAGGCAAGCTGGGAGGAAACACGTCATACCAAGAGTTTACAAAATGGTTCATTACAAAGCGGACTTCCAAGGGAATGTTGTTCCATTCAATTTCGAGGCACAGAACATGTGGCATCAAAAGATTGTTGTGGAGAAAGATACTATCGAGCCAGATCGGTATCATTCCGGCCACGTATACTTCTACCCATAATGGTTGGTCGATGACATAGCAGGACATGTCAAGCCAGGGGTTGATTTGAGAAATAGGGTGATAGACGATGTTACTGAGGCACAAGTCAAATATA
This sequence comes from Nicotiana knightiana, assembly GCA_005239525.1. Classification (NCBI taxonomy): domain Eukaryota; kingdom Viridiplantae; phylum Streptophyta; class Magnoliopsida; order Solanales; family Solanaceae; genus Nicotiana; species Nicotiana knightiana. Next base: position 23,178 of record ML370395.1, read on the forward strand.
GGAGGTTGCGCAAAAGGGTTTTCGAATCTGAGGCCAGGCATTTGGAACAACATAAAGTGGACATAGAAGAAATCAACGAATGGAGGGGAATCGCTACCAAATCAACAGAAAGGTTGGAGTATTTGGAGTAGGGTTTGATGGAACTTGAGGGAAAGATGAGGAAAAGGGTCTCGGATTGTCAAAACGCAGAAGGCAATGGAGGAGGGCATCTAGCAAGTGCATATTTGTTGTTGGACGTGCGCGACCTGGTGAATCTAATTGATGGGGCTAAGAAGGCCAAGCTTAGAGAAGGTCCCTCTGGTAATGAGTAGATTAGTATTGATATTTACTTATTTTACAATTCGATTGTAATAAGGCAAATGCCACTAGTGACTCTTTATAATTATTGTCGTCTTTGTAGGGATTCAGTCCATTTATCATATTAATGAAATGATGCAGTTATCGGCATTGAGTTTTATCCAAATCAATATGTCGTTAGGCCTACCTCGGGCATAATGAGGTCCCCTAAATTAGGACGTGAACTTATGATTCTGCATTACATGTTTAAACACTACAAATATCCTTCTAATATTCCCTACTGACTTGTTTACCTTTTGCTTTTCTTCTTTCGTTGTTTATTCCCATCCCCTAAGGTTGGTTCGTGCATACTGGCATCATCGGCATATCATACCAGATCTAGAGGTCCTCCACCACCTCTTCCTCCAAGTGATCCTAAGAACAAAGGAAAATCTAAGATGGATGATATGAGTGGTATCAGGAAAGACAACGCAAAACATGCAGAGAATGTCGGAACTTCGGATGGTCGAAGTACTCCGGCGCAGAATAACTTGGTTTTGTGGTTAGAGCAAAAGATATTGGAGTTACAAGGGGAACTTGAGCAGGTCTGTAACTTGAAAAACCTTTCCCTCACCTTGAATGTCCTCGACACCAACCAACAAAACGCCCAAAACCCAACACCTCCTCAAAACACACAAAACTAGCACCCACAAAATCCTCCTGCACCTCATCAATACGCCACGCCTCCCCAGAATCCTAATCCTCCCTCACCTCATCTATACCAACTCCTCTACATCACCAACATCATCCAACCCAGTACTTACAAACTACCACCTACCAAACTCCTCAAAATGCACCACAACGTACTCCTGATCCCCAGAACTCAAACAATGATCGCCACTTCACCCAAATCCGGGTGTCCACCAAAAGTAACCCCATGTACGTAGAAACTCTACCCCAAATTTCACAACAAACCCCGTACACACCAGAATCTGACGAGAAGGACCTGCTCATCAAGAACATGGCGGAGGAACTTAAGAAGCTTACAAGTCGAGTCCAAGGTTTTGAAGGTGGTAAAGGCATCGAAGATTTGAACTATGAGGATTTATGTATTCAACCGGACGTAGAACTGCCAGATGGTTACAAACCTCCTAAATTCGAAACGTTTGATGGAATAGGTGATCCAAAGGTGCATCTGAGGACGTATTGCGACAAGCTCGTAGGGGTTGATAAAGATGAAAGAATCTGCGTGAAGTTATTCATGAGGAGCCTCACTGGAAACGCCCTATCCTGGTATATCAGTCAAATCCAAAGAAGTGGATTAACTAGGTAAGCATGGCGTCAGATTTCATGGATCGGTTCAGATTCAATACAGAGAATGCACCAGATGTCTTCTATATCCAGAATCTCAAAAAGAAGCCAATAGAGACTTTCTACGAGTATGCTACTCCGTGGAGATCAGAAGCTGCAAAGGTAAGGCCAGCATTGGAAGAAGAACAAATGAACAAATTCTTCGTCCGAGCCCAGGATCCGCAATATTATGAGAGGTTGATGGTTATTGAAAATCATAAATTCTCCTACATCATCAAATTGGGAGAAAGAATAGAGCAGGGAATCAAAAGCGGGATGGTAACAAATTTCGAGGCATTACAAGTTACAAACAAAGCCTTGCAGTTAAAGGCATATCCAAAAAGAAGGAAGTAGGGACTGTGATAGTAGCCCAAGGTCCGAAATCTCCTCTCACATACCAAACACCTCCACCCACATATCAACCTTCACCTCCCAGATATAAATAACCCGCCACCACTTACCATACTTATAATACCCAGACAGGATATTACCACTCACCACAAGCCCGTCAAAACTACCAAAAACCAGGCCAAATTTTGAACGTAGACCGCCCAGACAATACACTCCTATAGTGTCACGACCCCAAGTCCTAAACTGTCCGTGATGGCGCCTATCGTGAAACTAGGCTAGCCAATAATCACATAATTACAGTTTCTTTCCAAAATCTCAACATATTGCAGCATTTCACAATGTATATAGAATTATTGAATTCATTAGGCAAAATAAACAGCTAAACAGTCTAAACCATCCCCAAAATCCGGAGTCAACATCTCATGAGCATCTAATAAATATACCAAAATCAACTATTTTAATACAAAACCACTGAACGAATAACTAGGTACAACATAATAAGGGAAAACAGAGATGCTGTGGACGCTGAACAGCTACCTTTATATCCCAAACTCCGGCTCCGCACGGAATAGATGGCTAACGCTCAGTATCAGCACCTGTATCTGCACATAGGGGTGCAGGGAGTAATGTCAGTACGCCAACTCAGTAGTAATGAAAATAAATCAAGTCTAAGCGGCAAGAAACACATAAAATCAATATCATCAGTTCACAATATGCACAGCCTTTCTTTCCAACAGTATATACATAGATATATGAAATCAACATGCCTTAAAACCAACTTCAGAAAAATCCTTTGAAAAATATGTTTTCCAGCAATTTCAGAAATAAAAATAACCGAAGGATTTTTAGTGTAAAATGAAATAAATCATAAGTATCCCCTCGGGAAAAAACATGAATCATAAATCACCCCTTGGGTAGAACATCACTCATCACCTCACAACCACTCAGTATCAGCCTCTCGGGAAACCTCAATGTCACTCATGCCTCCCAATCACTCGTCACTCGGCACTCGACACTCACACTCAGTAGGTACATGTGCTCACTGGGGGTGTGTACAGACTCCGGAGGGGATTCTTCAGCCCAAGCACTAATATCAAGCCACCTCGTGGCGTATCATATCCTCACAAACAGGCCCTCGGCCTTACTCAGTCAGAACCTCTCAAAAGCCCCTCAGGCGTATCAGTAAAATGGGGTACTCGACCCAAAACATCATTCTTATATCTCAAAATAGTGTAAATAAGGCTGAGTTTCGAAAACAGTTAAGCACAATATGCCTGAGTGTAAATCATAAATCAACAGTGAGGAAATAGAAGTAGAAAGCCCTCAAGGGGTCTAATCAAGTCGGCATGAGGCCCCAAACACGGGTTATAACCCAAATATAGCAATAGTCTTTAGAACACAATTTAACATATGTTAAGAGTAAAATACGCAACTCAATAGTTACCACGGAGAGGACCAAATCCAATCCAAAAATCAGTGTGCGCCACATACTCGTCATCCGATATGTGCGCCATTCTAAAAACAATGAGAAATATGAAGTTCGGGGTTTCATACCCTCAAGACAAGATTTATAGCCATTACTTACCTCTACTGGGCCACAATACTAGTCTGTGATTCTCTTGCCCCTCAAATTGGCTCCCAATTGCTCTGAATCTTACCAAAACCAGATTAACGTCATCAATATACGCTAAAGGAACACAACCCAATCGAAAACTATCAATTTAGACACAATTCTCAGAATTCGGCCAAACCCGAGCCCCAGGCCCACATTTCGGAATTCGATAAAATTTACATCACTAGAATCCTCGTACTCCCACGATTCAATACATACCAAGAACACCAAAATCCGACCACAATTTCCCACTCAAATCCTCAAAAGAAAATTCCAATTTCATGCACTTAACTTCCCTAATTTTTGGTTTTAAATCCAAATATTTTCCATTTTAATTACTTAGAAATGACATAGAAACGAGTTATGAAGTTGAAACCTTACCTCCAAGTGAGCCCCTTTGATTTCTTCTTCAAACCCTCTCAAATAGCTCTAAACCCGCTTATCAATGGAGGAAAATGGACAAAATTTCGCAACAATGGGCTTTAGAACATTCTGCCCAACACTTATATCCCCTTCAGTGCGATCGCATTTCCAGGGATTCGAGATGCAAAGACCAGCCCACTCTATGCGATAGCATACCAACACACACGATCGCATAGAACAAATCTCCATCCCACACACACGCCTCAGAACCTCTATGTGATCGCACCAAAGTCCATGTGATCGCACTGCTTCACCTGTCCAACCTATGCGATCGCAATCCTTACCACACAATTGCATATAAAAAAATGCCTGCCCCACTCCTTTACTCTACGCGATCACGGATTAATCCACAAGATCGCAGTGAAGAAATCACTGCTGCTAAAACACCAGAAAACAACAGACTCCTTAACGCCAAAAAGTGCCCGTTTGAGCATCCGAAATACACCCGAGGCCCCCGGGACCTCAACCAATCCTACCAATACACCCCATAACATCATTAAAACTTAGTCGAGCCTTCGAAACACCAAAAACAACATGAAAACCCCAAAATTACATCAAATTCAAGCCAATGAACTTTGAAACTTCTAAATTTCGCCAATGATGCCGAAACCAACCAAAACACATCCGATTGACCTGAAAATTTTCACACATATCCAAAATGACATTACGAACATATTCCAACTTTCGGAATTCCATTCCAACCCCGATAGCCTATTTTGCACTGCCAACCGAAAATCGCCAAAAACTAACTTTCACCAATCCAAGCCTAATTCTACACCGGACATCAAAATTTCATTTCGAACACACTCCTAAATCCCAAATCACCTAACAAAGCTATCCGAGCCATAAAATTTGTATTTCAACGACATTTACCAATAAGTCAACTCCCAGTTGACTTTTTCAACTATTAAGCTAATTTAAGAGACTAAGTGTCTCAGTTCTCACCACGACCACTCCGAACCCAAACCAACTGACCCAACACAACATTAATGGGCTAAGAAACATATAATAAAGCAGAAAATAGGGGAAACGGGGCTAATATCATGGAACGACCGGCCGGGTCATTACATGATCCCCATCTTAAACACACATTCGTCCTCGAACGGGTCTAGAAACATACATGGAGTCTCGAATAAGTGACGATATCTACTCTGCATCTCCCACTCGGTCTCTCAGGTGGCATCCTCCACCGGTTTCCCTCTCCACTGAACCTTCACTGAAGCTATATCCTTAGACCTCAGCTTTCTGACCTGATGACCCAAAATAGCCACTGGCTCTACCTCATATGATATATTACCCTCGAGCTGAACCGTGTTGAAGTCCAAAACATGATACGGGTCACCAACATACTTCCAGAGCATCGAAACATGGAACACCGGATGAATACTCGATAAGCTGGGAGGCAAGGGAAGTCTATAAGCCACCTTCCAAATCCTCTGAAGCACCTCAAATGGCCCAATGTACCTGGGACTCAGCTTTCCCCTCTTCTCGAACCTCATAACACCCTTCATGGGTGACACCTTCAGCAACACCTTCTCCCCAAACATGAAAGACACATCTCGGACCTTCCGGTCCCCATAACTCTTCTGCCTAGACTGCACCGTGCAAAGCTGCTCCTGAATAAACTTTGCTTTACCCAACGCATCCTGAACCAAGTTTGTGCCCAATAGCCTAGCCTCGTGTGATGACCCAAAAGGTCATCCCGTATATTTCTAGCTAATTATGTGTTCTGAGGTCGTGAAAACCTCCTTCTATCTCACTTAGAGTTACGTGCACAGCCCGGACGTGTAGTCGGGAAGCCTTTATGTGAAAAATTGATTAAAATGAAAATTTTGTATTGAAAATTTGAATAAAGTTGACTTTAGTCAACGGTTTTGGTAAACGGACCCGGACCCTTGATTTGACGGTCCTAGAGGGTCCGTAGAATATTATGGGACTTGGGCACATGCCAGGAATCGAATTCCGAGGTCCCAGGTCCGAGAAATGAATTTTTAAAGAAAATTGTTTTCTGACAAATATAAAGGTTTTTGAAAATAAAATTTGAGCCGAAACCTGTGATATCGGGCCCGTATTATGATTCCGAAGCTCGGTACAGGTTTGATATGATTTATATGTGTTATCTGTGAAATTTGGTAAGATATGGACTTAGTTTGATGTGATTCGGACCTTAAATGCAAAACTTAATGTTTATAGAAGTTTGAAGAATTTTCATGGATTTTTAGTTTAATTCATCGTTTTAGTGTTGTTTTATGTGGTTTGAAACCTCGAGTGAATCTGTGTTAGGTTATATTACTTGTGTGTGTGGTTGGACGGGGTCCCGGGGGGCCTCGGGTACGTTTAGGATACTCATCCGGTGTTTTTAAAACATGGGGGACAGCTGAACCATTGCTGGTTCTGGTGTCTCTCACCTGCGATGGACTTCCGCAGGTGCGGACCACAGGTGCGGCGAGGAGTTCGCAGGTGCGGAATTAGCCCAAACCACCAATCCTCACAGATGCGGTTAGTTTTCTGCAGGTGCAGAGCCGCAGGTGCGGCCATTTGATCGTAGGTGCGACCCCAGACTTTTTAGTGGGTTTTCGCACCTGCGATGATAGTTCTGCAGTGCGGTCCGAGGGGCGCAGGTGTGGAATTGCTGGCCAGAAAAGGGGAAAAACCAAGGGTTTATGTTATTTTCGCCATTTTCGATTTGGGGAGCTCGGGAGAGGCGATTTTTGGAGGCTTTTGCACCTGGGTAATTTGGGTAAGTGATTTCTATCCATTATAGACCAATTTCCATGTTTCCAATCTTAAATCTAACTTTTAATTCGAAACTTTTGGGTAGAAAATAGGATAAACTTCATAGATCGAATTATTGGGTTTTGGTGGGGGTTTTGACCTTCAATTTGAGAGATTTTCATATGTTTAGACGTGAGTGAATGGGTGTCCGAAAAATATATATTTTACCCGAATCCGAGATGTGGGCCCGTGGAACTTTTTGGGCAATTTTCCTAATTTCGCATCTTAGCTTCGAATTTATTTGTTAAACTAGTTGCTTGTAGTATTATTTATACAATGCTATTGATTTGAGTAGATTTGGGCCATTGGGAGTCGGATACCCATGGCAAGAACGTGATTTCAAGTTTGTTTTGAACGGTTGAGGTAAGTATCTTGCCTAACCTTGTGTGGGGAATTACCCCTTAGGATTTGAGTCTTCTATGTTGATTGTAGTCCGTGTACGCGAGGTGACGAGCGAATGCTCGGGCTTATTTGTGGAAAGTTGACCCTTTAGGAATCTTAGATCCTTATATTCGCCAAGTATGAAGTGTCCTTAGCATGATTGAGTTTCCTAATTTCTAGTGTCATCTTTATTTGCTTAAATGTGGAAGTTCTTACTTTTGGATTTACTCCTATTGCCTACTTGACTCCTAATTGACTTATCTGAAGGTTTTATTTCCTTTACTATCATGCTATATCTTCTTAACTGCGTATCTCAAATTTGCAATTGTCTTCATCTCAACCTATAATTGTTTTGGTCTTAAATGAAGTTATGATTATTCTCTGCTGCTTGTCCTTAAGTGGAAATTGTTGAATATTCTCGTAACTGCTCAACCTTAAAGGAAGTTTAGATATTCTATACCTTCGTGACTTGCCTTATATGGAGTTATCGGATTTGTGTTGATTTCTTGTTGTTCACCCGTGTAATTAGGTGCGGCTGTTACATGCTATTTTCCTTCCTTGTGGAGTGATTTCTTAATATGTCTAGCTCTTCTTATTATGTTTATTTCTCGTGAACTAGTTTTGCCTATCTTGTGATCGAAGGTTATTGAGTTGATGTATTAATTGTATTCCAAACTGTTTCCCATGGTGTTGTTATTGTTGTACTGGTTGTGGTGATTCGCGAGGTTTCTGCCATGCGGTTGTTGATATGGGGATTTGCACGAGGTTTCTGTCGTGTCGTGTTTACTACTGATATTTCACATGCGGCGTGATAAGGCAGGATACGAGATTGAGTGTTGCGCATGTGGCGTGACAAGGTGGGAACATGTTTATGCATGTGTGGTAAAACAAGGCGGGCATATACTTTAATATTGCACACGTGGCGTGACAAGGTGGGATATGGCAGGGATTGTTTGTGATAATTGTGTTGGCCCGGGGGCATTCCTTGTTGTTGATATTATGTACTGGAACACTTACCGTGTGAGTTCATTCGTGTGGAAATTTGTGAGATGAAACTATGCGTGTTTCCCCTTCTGTTTTCCTTATGTCTATTGGTTGTTGAAATCATGTTAGGACACCTGCACAAGCATACACATAGTTAAGTACTANTGCCAAGTGTTAGGGTTTGGATATTGGGACCCGTAAGTGATGATTTGTCCGAGGTTCGGAACCTCGTGATGACGATTATGAATGTGATGTAGAAATGGTTGAAGTTATTGAGTCATTACATGCTCGTGTTGTATATTTACATGCCGGATTTGTCTGTAATCTATTCAGTCTTTGTGTTACTTCATGGTTTCTGCTGATACTTATTGTTTTCCTTCTTTATCGAATTCACTGTCTTGTTAGCTATATTGCGTAGCCATTATGTATATCATTATTTCCCTGATTTCTACATTGATACTTGTTCAATTTTTATTTGACCAGTGGGTGTCTTGACTAGTCCTCGTCACTACTTCACCGAGGTTAGTCTTGATACTTACTGGGCACCGTTGTGGTGTGCTCATACTACTCTTCTGCACATTTTTGTGCAGATTCCAGGTTTTCGCATAGCCGGCCGAGTGATTTATAGTAGCGTGGTTGCTGTTGTGGAGACTCAAGGTAAAACCGCTTCAGCGTTCGCGGTTTCGGAGTCACCTTCTTATATTTTGTTTGCATTGTTGCACTTATTTCTGAACAGTGGTAGTTTTTAGGAGTTTTAGTGTAAATTCTTAAAAGCTTATGACTTGTACTTCCGGATTTTGGGAATATAAAATGTGTAAAGAATTATTCATTTCAGAAAAGTATTAGATTCTATTTATTATTGTTGTTATCCCTGAATATTAGGCTTACCTAGTCCTTAAGAAGAGGTGCCATCACGATACCCAACGGAGGGAAATTTGGGTCGTGACACCTCGCCCGGCTCAAACCAACCAACCGGAGATCTGCACCTCCTACCATATAAGGCCTCATACGGAGCCATCTTGATACTCGATTGATAACTATTATTATATGCAAACTTCGCGAGTGGCAGAAACTGGTCCCATGAACCCCCAAAATCAATGACACATGCACGCAACATATCCTCCAAAAATCTAAATAGTACGCTCTGACTGCCTGTCAGTCTAGACCGAAACATTGTGCTCAACTCGATCTGAGTACCCAACTCTCTCTGTACGGCTCTCCAAAACTGAGATGTGAACTGAGTACCTCTGTCATAAATGATAGAAACTAGAACCCCATGCAATCGGACAATCTCCCTGATATAAATCTCACCTAACCGCTCCGAAGAATAAGTAGTACCAACAAGAATGAAGTGCGCGGACTTGGTCAGCCGATCCACAATAACCCATATAGCATCAAACCTCCTCGAAGTCTGTGGGAGCCCAACTACGAAGTCCATGGTGATCCGCTCCCACTTCCACTCCGGAATATCTAATCTCTGAAGCAATCCACTTGGTCTCTGGTGCTCATGCTTGACCTGCTGACAGTTGAGACACCGAGCCACAAACTCAACAATATATTTCTTCATCCGCCTCCACCAATAATGCTGCCTCAAATCCTGATACATCTTTGCGGCACTCGTATGGATGGATTACCGCGAACTATGGGCCTCAGCTAGAATCAATTCTCGAAGTCCATCCACATTGGGCACACAGATTCGGCCCTGCATCTTCATGACCCCATCATCACCAATAACCACATCCCTGGCTTCACCGCGATGGACTGTGTCCGAAGAACGAGCAAGTGTGGATCATCATATTGGTGTGCTCTAATCTGATCATAAAGAGAAGAGCTGGAGGCTACACAAGCCAATACCCGTGGAGGCGCTGATATATCCAATCTCACCAACTGACCCGCTAAAGCCTGAACATCAAGTGCTAATGGTCGCTCTACTACTGGAAGGTAGTCTAGACTCCCCAAACTCTCCGCCCTGCGACTCAGGGCCTCGGCCACTACATTGGCTTCCCTGGATGATATAAAATAGTGAGGTCATAATCCTTGAGAAACTCCAACCACCTCCTCTGATGCAAATTCATATCCTTCTGCTTAAGCAGATGCTGCAAACTACGGTGATCAGTGAAAATATCACAATGCACTCCATACAAATAATGACGCCAAATCTTCAAGTCATGAACAATAGCTGCTAGCTCAAGATTGTGCACTAGATAATTCTTATCTTGCACCTTCAACTGTCTGGATGCGTAGGCAATCACCCTACCATCCTACATCAAAACTGCTCCAAGTCCAACTCTCGAGGCATCACAGTAAACTATATAAGAACCTGAACTCGTAGGCCAAATCAATACCGGGGCTGTAGTCAAAGCTGACTTGAGCTTCTGAAATCTCCCCACACTTCTCAGTCCACCTGAACTGAGCACCCTTCTGGGTCAGTCTGGTCATAGGTGCTGCAATAGAGGAGAATCCCTCTACAAAACGGCGATAATACCCTGCCAAACCAAGGAAACTGCGAATCTCAGTAGCTGACGGTCTAGGCCAGCTCTACACTGCCTCTATCTTCTTTGGGTAAACCTGAATACCCTCACTGGAAACCACGTGCCCCAAGAACGCTACTGAATCGAGCCAGAACTCACACTTCGAAAATTTTGCATGCAATCTCTTCTCCCTCAAGGTCTGAAGCACAACTCTCAAATACTGCTCATGATCCTCCCGAGATCAGGAATACACCAAGATATCATCAATAAACACGACGACGAAAGAATCCAGATAAGGTCAAAATACATTGTGCATCAAGTGCATAAAGGTTGTTGGGGCATTGGTCAGCCCAAAGGACATAACCAGAAACTCATAATGACCATATCTAGTCCTGAAAGCAGTCTTCGGAATGTCTGGCCCTCGATCTTCAACTGATAATAACCGGAACGCAAGTCAATCTTGGAAAATACCATGGCACTCTGCAACTGATCAAACAAGACATCTATACGAGGCAAGGGATGCCGGTTCTTCACCGTAACTCTGTTCAACTGTCGATAATCAATACACATACGCATAGAACCATCCTTTTTTTACAAACAACACCGGTGCACCCCAAGGTGACACACTAGGCCGAATGAACCCCTTATCTAGGAGTTCCTGAAGTTGCTCCTTTAATTCCTTTAGCTTCGTTGGTGCCATACGATAAGGTGGTATAGAAATAGGATGGGTTCCTGGCACCAGGTCAATACCAAAATCAATGTCCCTGTCAGGTGGCATGCCTGCAGGTCTGCAGGAAACACATCCGGAAAGTCACGGACCACAGGAACCGAATAAATAGTGGGAGTCTCACCACTGACATCCCTCACAAAATCCAGATAAGATAAACAACACATCTCAACCACGCGATGAGCCTTCAGGTAGGAAATCACCGTGCCAGGCATATACTCAGAAGAACCTCTCCACTCAACCCTCGGAAATCCTGGCATAGTTAAGGTCACGGTCTTAGCGTGAAAATCAAGAACAGCATGACACGGAGACAACCAATCCATGCCCAATATCACATCAAAATCGACCATGTTGAGTAACAGTAGGTCCACTCGGGTCTCCAAACCCCCAATAAATATCACACACGACCGATACACATGGTCCACAACAACAGTATCGCCCACCGGAGTCGACACGTGAACAGAGGTAACTAAAGACTCACGGGGCATATCCAGAAAATGGGAAAAATATGAAGAAACATAAGAATATGTAGAACTAGGGTCAAATAAAGCCAAAGCATCTCGAAAACAGACTGAGACAAATACCTGCGATCACTGCATCGGAGGCCACAGCATCTGTCCTGGCTGGAAATGCATACATACGGGCCTGACCTCCACCTGCTCGACTTCCCCCTCTAGGTCGGTCTCTATCTGACTGACTACCACCCATGGCTTCCTGGGCAGGTGGTGAAGTAACTGGAGATGAAGTTGAGGGTTGGCCCCTCTGCTGAGAAGAACCACTGGGACGACGGGGACACTGCCTCTATATGTGCCCAAGATCTCCACACTCAAAACAACTCCCTGGAGCTGGAGGCGGGGACTGATAGAAACCCTTGGCACCAGAATGGCCACTAGAAGACTCATGCATAGAATAACTCTGAACTGGTGGTGCTCGAGCTGCACTCTGAGCTCGGAGGGAACCGAATGAAGAACGGCCTGGCTGAGAATCGTGAGGACCATGCCCAAAAGATGTACCACTATAGGCTGGGTGAACTGACTGAGGAGGTCTGGATGAACGGCCTCTACCATGCTAAAACTGCCCCCTGGAAGGAGCACCACTAGAACCGCCTGATCCACGAGGTCGCTTGGCCTCTCTCTCCTGGTGGTGTACCGAATCAATATCTCGAGCAATATCAACAACCTGCTCGAATGTAGCATCTAATACTCTTTCCCGGGTCATGAAAAGGTGGAGCTGATAAGTGAGGCCATCCACGAACCTCCTAATCCTCTCCCTATCAGTAGGTTCCAACTCGGTAGCATGAAAAGCCAACTACGAAAACCGCATCTCATACTGCGTCACTGATAGCTCCCCCTGGTGCAGCTGCTCAAAATGCATGCGCTGCTACTCCCTATGAAATTGCGGTAGATACTTCTCCAAAAAGATAGCGGAGAATGGCTGCCAGGTGAGGGGTGCTAAACCAACAGGCCTACGCCTCTCAAAAGACTCCCACCAAGTGAAAGCAGTACCAAAGAACTGAAAAGTAGCAAATGAGACCCCACTGGTCTCCAAGATTCCAGCAGTACGTAACATCCTCTGACACTTATCCGGAAAACCATGGGCGTCCTCTCCCTTAGAAACACTGAATGTCGGAGGCTGTAGTCTACTAAACCTCTCCAGTCTATGCTGCTCGTCATCTGGCATAGCCGGAACCATGAAGTCCTGAACTGGAGCAACCGGGTGGGCTGGAACCGCCCTCGGTGTCTGCTAGCCCTGAGTAGCCTACTCAGGTGTCCGGTCAACTGGACTCTGACTGCCTCCCCCGGCCTAAGAAGTAGCGGCAACTTCCTGAGCGTGGTACAGACAATCAAGATCTGAGTCAAGGTCTCCTAAAGACCCAGAATAACAATAGGCACTGCCGGTGCCTGAGCCTGTCCCGCTGGAGTATCTGTGGTGGAAATCTGATCCTAAGCAGTAGGGGGATCAACTAGCACTACCCTGGCTGCTGCACGGGCTGGCCCCTACCTCTACCACGGCCTTGACCGCGGCCTCGACCCCTCGCTGGTCTAGCTGGTGGCTGATAACCCTGATCGGTAGCGCGAGTCCTCACCATCTGTGAGAGAATGAAACAACAGAAGTTTATATTTCCAGAATCAACAAAATAGCAGGACAGAAGTCAAGAAAAATGATATCGTCTCCGTACCGATCCACAAGATTCTACTAAACCTGTTCATGACCGTTGAGTCCTATGTAACCTAGGCTCTGATACCAACTTGTCACAACCCCAAGTCCTAAACCGGCCGTGATGGTGCCTATCGTGGAACTAGGCTAGACAATAATCACATAATACAGTTTCTTTCCAAAATCCCAACCTATTGCAACATTTCACAAAGTATATAGAATTACTGAATTCATTAGGCAAAATAAATAGCTAAACATTCTAAACCATTCCCAAAATCCGGAGTCAACATGTCATGAGCATCTAAGAAATATACCAAAAGTCTACTATTATAATACAAAACCATCGAACAAATAACTAGGTACAACATAAGAAGGGAAAACAGAGATGATGTGGATGCGGAACATCTACCTCTATATCCCAAACTTCGGCTCCGCACGAAATATATGGCTAATGCTCAGTATCAGCACCTGTATCTGCACATAGGGGTGCAGGGAGTAATGTGAGTACGCCAACTCAGTAGTAATGAAAATAAATCAAGTCTAAGCGGCAAGAAACACATAAAAATCAATATCATCAGTTCACAATATGCACAGCCTTTCTTTCCAACAGTATATACATAGATATATGAAATCAACATGCCTTAAAACCAACTTCAGAAAAATCCTTGGAAAAAGTGTTTTCCAGCAATTTCAGAAATAAAAATAATCGAAGGATTTTTAGTGTAAAATGAAATAAATCATAAGTAGCCCCTCGGGATAAAACATGAATCATAAATCGCCCCTCGGGAAGAACATCACTCATCACCTCAGAGTCACTCAGTATCAGCCCATCGGGCAACCTCACTGTCACTTATGCCTCCCAATCACTCAGCACTGGCCCTCAGCACTCGGCATTCGCCTTAAAAGTTTAGATTTTCTTTTGTTTAGATTCTGCCGATTTTTCACTTGCCTTAAAAGTTAGGGTTTTCAAATCTTATTTTTTCTTGATTAGTTCGATTCACTGATTTTGGTGCAATTTGTGTCTCTATTCATCTTTGTGAGTGAATATTCTGTTAATATTTTGTTTTTTCTAAAATTAGGGTTTACTTATTTTTTTCCCTAAATCCGATTTTATTTGATTCTGCATGATAATACTTCCTCATTTTTGTTTGATTTTACACTCTTTCTTATTTACTTGTTCGATCTCTGTTATTTACTTGTTCGATCTCTGTCCAAAAAGGACAGACTGAGAATCGCTAGAATCTTACTAAAAATTTATAGCTTTACTCTGTTATTGCTTCATTATCACGTTCTATACTTTGGTTCTTGGCCGGCTGAAAGCCAAGGCCACTAAATTCTAGGTTCTTGCTTCTCGTTGATGTTCATAACACTGTGGACTTTTATTCTTTCTTGTATTTTCGCCTAACTGGTAAGTTACTGAACCTTTGTAATTTTGTTCCTATGTATCTGCAATTTGCATGTATCTTCACTTCTGGAGTTTGTTAGTTTAATGAGTTTGCTAGTTTGTTTTGTGTGCGATTCTGTTTATTTTACGCCAATATTTAGGTTTTCTAAACATTTAACTTCATGATGTTGATAGCTCAAAGCATGTCTAAACTTTATTAGAGTAAATTAGATTTTCTCAAGTCTAATTAGCCAATGTGTTATGAACTACTGATGTGTGTGACCTTTGCACTTGTTAGCAGTTCTTTGGTGTCTAATTCTTCTTAAGGTTGTCCAATATGTTATTTTAACACTCCATTTGCATAATTTGGACTTCCTTTAGTTAATTGGTCTATTAGGTCAAACATGAATGCTTACACTTACTGTATGACATGAGTTTATCTGCCCTTTCTGTTGTGAATCTCTATTGTGGAAATCTTTCATATGTAGTATGTTTTAATTCTTTTTCAAGAACATGTTCTATCAACCATGACTAGTTCCTAGTTAATATACCCCTCAACATGTTTTGGCTCACTTGATTCACCAGTAGTTGTCATAATTTGTGCTTCCCTACCATGTCTAAATATTGTTCTGTTACATGCTGTGAACTTAACATGGCTATCTTATGACACTGGGATATATGCTTAGGAGAATTTGGACTTTCAAGTTTTCACTTATTTGGTATTATGTATCTGTGCATGATGATCTTTGTCAATCCTACAAACTGGTTATTTTTCTAACTCTGTTAATATGTGACTGTCTATGTGCTAAGTGTTGAACCTATTTCTTAGTCTTTACTAAGCTGGTTTCTAAATCTTGTGACTTATTCGATTATCTACTCTATATGCTAAATTTGGTCATGTATGTTTAAATTATAAGTGTATTCCTCAATTCCTGCCTCTCAATCTTGGTCCACTCTCTTTCACTTATTACATGTACTCTTTTGAGTTCTCATTCTTAGCCGGCTGAAAGCCAAGGCTACTTAGGTTCTATCATTTGACCTCCCTAGTGTGAGCACTGCCATGGGTTCTTGAAGCCCTTGGGAACTGTGACACACTAGGGTCCTGGTTACTTCCTAATTTCTCAACTCTACCTTTTTACCTACTGGTTGAATCAATTGGTTCTGGCTGCTTTATGTAAATGAAGATATGATTTCTAGGTTGTTGTAAACTATGTGGACTTGAGGCTGAAGGACTGTCCTGGCGGGATATATTTTTGGGCCTGCCTTAGGCTCACAATAGCTATTCTGTGATTCTGCAATTTACTTCATTAGTTGGGCTTGTAATAATGCTGTAATAACAATTGGGGTTTTAGTAAAATTGGGAAAAGGGATTTATTTTTATACTTTCATAAAAAATGGGTAGAAATCCTGCCTATAGGCGTTTACTTTGCTACTATGATGTGAAGGATTTGGGACAGATGTTACCTGTTCAGAATCGGAAGACCTAGTCTCTTCCCCCTCAGCCGCCGACTTGAAAGAGTCATCAGAATTTTGGGAGTCTTGGGCTTGGCTTGCTTGAAGCTGGGCATTCAATTTTCTTGAAAGTTCTCCTCTAGCTACAGTTTTCTTGGCAAGCATTTTTACTCGCCTTCTCCTAGGTTGAAGGGTAGCGCTGGGTTGAGGGGTAGTGGAAGAAGAGAAGGGGTAGGGGGAGGGGGAGTACTAGGATTATCGTTGGGGTTTGTCATTTTGGGTATGGTTCTTTAATGAAGAGGATGTCTTGAATGAAATTTGAAGGCAAAGAGAAGAGAGAAGGTTTCGTCGGTTGCAGAAATTGTGAGGGATTTGCAAGGATGATGATGAGAGATTTAAAGGAGGAGTGTAATTGATACATAACGGTAGATTTTTGTAGTTAATAAGAATTCATCATCCTGCAATTTTTAGTTTGAATTGACAGTTACAGCTTCCCTGGAATCTAGGTATTTTAATTAGGTGAGGATTCTTGTTGAAACGTAACTGGTTCAAATTTTAGTTGGATAGGCTTCGGAAGATTTTGGACTTGGGTAGAACTCTGCTCATGATTTAAATATTAGTATTTCAAATTCTACAGAGTGTAGAACACATACCTCGTTATTCATATGAACTAGCACTGATGAACAAGGTTCTTCACTAAGAATCCTCTTGATCATGTATCAATTTTCCAAAATAGAGAAAATTTCATTAGTGACCAGTGAGTCATATTAACACATAGCACAGGAGTATATTATTTACAGTATGAGACTGAGCAAAGATTAATCTAGTTATCTACACAAATTCCAGATTTTCTAACCAAAAAAACTATTTTTTTTAATTTTTTTTCTTTTTTTAATTATTTTTTTTTCATGTACATTCTGAATTGGTTCCATTAGGTGATCTTAATCATCCTTAATTCTAACTTGTTCCTTTGAAAGTGCTCTCTACTCAGTTCTTTTGTAAAGATGTCAGCAATCTGCTTATTAGTAGCACAAATCTCTATAGTGATCAATCCCTTTTCATAATTGTCCCTCAAAAAGTGATGTCTAACATCTATGTGCTTAGTTCTCTTGGGATGAACTGGGTTCTTAGTCATACTAATTGTACTAGTGTTATCACAAAAGATAGGGAACATCCAACCATCAATTCCAAAATCCATCAATTACTATTTAATCCACAATAATTGAGCACAACATGAGGCAGCAGCAACATACTCAGCTTCAACAGTAGATAAGGCCACAAAATTTTGCTTTTTGGTGGTCCAAGACACAAGACATGAGCCAAGAAAGTGTGCCATACCTGGGGTACTCTTTCTATCCACTAGAAAACCTGCATAGTCAGCATCAACATATCCCACAAGATTAAAATTACTACCTTTTGGATACCAAATACAGAGATCAGTGGTGCTTTTTAGGTATCTCAAAATTCTTTTGACAGCAGTCAAGTGGGATTCCTTTGGATTTTCCTGAAATCTTGCACAAAGGCCTACACTGAAAATAATGTCAGGTCTACTAGCAGTGAGATACAATAATGAACCAATCATTCTCCTATACAACTTCTGATCAACAGATGAACCAGGTTCATCTATATCCAACTTTGTGGCAGTTGCAATAGCAGTGTCGATTTCTTTGGACTCTTCCATTTTAAACCTTTTAAGCAACTCTTGTACATATTTCTACTGATGGATCATGTAAGCCTAAAAAGAAATTAAGTTCACCCATCATGCTCATTTCAAATTCGCTCCCCATTGGTTTAGCAAATTCTTTACTTAGATTATCAGTAGTTGTCCCAAAGATTATGTAATCTACATATATATGAACTACCAAGAGATATTTACCTTTTTCTTTCAAGAACAAAGTGCTATCGATATTACCTCTCTTGTAGTCATTCTCAAGCAAAAACTTTGAATCTTTCATACCATGCTCTTGTAGCTTGCTTGAGTCCATAAAGTATTTTTTCATGTTTGTACACATGATCAGGATTTTCCTTGTTCTCAAACCCTGGAGGCTGCTTGACAAACACTTCTTCCTTTAGATAGACATTTAGTAAGGCACTCTTGACATCCATCTGGTGAAGGGTGAATTCCATGTCGGCAGCAAAGGCTATGAAGAGTCTTATAGCTTCCAGCCTTGCCACTGGAGCAAAACATTCATCATAGTCTATGCCTTCCTCCTAACTATATCCTTGAACCACCAACCTTGCCTTGTTCCTTGTAACTGTTCTATCTTCATCAAGTTTGTTTCTGAAGACCCACTTAGTGCCAATTACTGATCTATCTAAGGGTCTTGGTACCAGATGCCAAACTTGACTCTTTTAAAATTGGTTGAGTTCATCTTGCATTGCATTTACCCAGTCTACATCCTGCAAAGACTCAACAATATTTTTAGGTTCAATAAGGGATAAGAAAGCATCAAAAGCACAAAGATTCTTTAAGGAGGATCTGATTTTGATTCCAGAGGTTGGATCAGTAATGATGTTCTCAATAGGATAAGAACTTTGATATTTGTAGGATTTCACAACCAAATGTTTACCCCTTGATGTTCCTTCAAAGTTTTGTTGTTGTGGAACAGGTTTACGGGTAGGTCTCACTGATGTTTGAGAATTATTTCCTCTTTGTTCTATTCCTCCTGTCATGTTGCCCAGGATGGATGAACCTGTTCCATCACCTGTTCCATCCTCCATTGTAGCTTCAGACTGAGTTGTGGCTCCATTTAAATTTCTAGCCAGTCTAATTGCTTCATCATCATGGTCATGTCTCTCAGAAAGAATGTTAGTTTCATAAAAAACCAAATGAACACTTTCTTCAACGCACATAGTTCTTTTGTTATAGACTTTATAAGCTTTACTGTGTGAAGAATATCCCAAGAATACTCCCTCATCACTTCTGGGATCAAATTTACCTAGGGAGTCTTTACCATTGTTGTGCACAAAGCACCTACAAATAAATGCCCTCAGGTGGGATATATTTGGTTTTCTCCTCTTAAGTAACGCATAGGGAGTCTTTTCTACAAGAGGTCTTGTCATGCACCTATTTATGATACAGCAAGCAGTATTTACAACTTCTGCCCAGAAGTTATGGGGAAGTTTACTAGAAAGAAGCATAGTCCTAGCCGTATCTTCAAGTGTTCTATTCTTTTTTTCAACTACTCCATTTTGTTGTGGAGTTCTAGGAGCATAATAATTATGATATATTCCATGCTCATCACAAAATTCAGCAAATTTAGCATTTTCAAATTCAGTGTCATGATCAGACCTAATTGATGCAAGTTGATTTCCTAATTGTTTCTGAGTTTTTCTAACAAAAGAAGTGAACATGTCAAATGCTTCATCTTTAGATGTTAAAAACAATGTCCAGGTAAACCTAGAGTAATCATCAACAAGAACCATCACATATCTCTTCCACCTCTGCTTAATGTTATCATTGGACCATTGAGATCCATATGAACCAGTTCCATCATTCTGGTGTTACTTACCATTTTCTTGCATTTAAAAGAGGATCTTACCTGCTTCCCCCTTGCACAAGCCTCACAGACTTTTTCTTCCTTGAAGTCCTATCACCAAGTTCTTGGAGACTAATTTGTTGAGCTGACTCAGACTTGCATATCCAAGTCTCTTATGCCAAAGGAGGGGATCATTGTCCATCACACTCAAGCAAGTTAGTTCATTTTCTGAGAGTGTGGACATATCTAAAATATATATATTGTTCACTCTTTTTCCCTGCAAAACAATTTTGTCAGCAATAAGATTTATCACAAAACATTTTGTAGAGGTGAATGCTAACAAGTTACCTCTATCACACAATTGTGATACACTTATTAGACTGTATTTCAGGCCGTCTATTAAGTAGACATTCTCAATGAAATGAGAGTCATTCTTACCAACCTTACCAACCCTAATGATTTCACATTTCTTTCCATTTCCAAAGGAGACATTTCCTCCTTTGAGGTCCTCAAGTGAAAGGAACTGGTCCTTGCTTCCTGTCATGTGTTTTGAGCAACCGCTATCCATGTACCATATTTGGTTGCTCCCCTTCACTTGAACCTACAAAAGGAAATTAGGGGTTAGTCTTAGGAACCCAAACTAGTTTGGGTCCCTTTCTATAAGCAAAAGGATGAATAAAATTCTTTTTAGCCCAACTTGGTAACCAATTCTTCCCTTGAACAAATTTTTTGTTCTTTTGACTAGCCTTTTCTTTTGCATTACATTCATTTTTATAGTTACCATTCTTACCACAGTGAGTACAAATCTTGTTATCAGGAAGAGTGAGGTACTTGCTTTTAGGATCCCATTTAGGTAGCTGATTCCCAAAGCCAAGTCCTCTTCTATTGCTACTATGATGTTCATGTAGCCATGTTAAGGCATCGGAGGACATGTTCCATTTACTAGTTCTGTCTAGTTCATGATTGATGTTTCCTAAATCCTCCTTCAACACTCTTACTTGTTCATCCTTCTTATACAACTCATCTTTCAGTTTACCTACATTTTCTTCTAGAGTGAGTTGTATGCAATCAGCTATCTTCTTACTGGTTCCTAGTTTCAGTTTTAGATTTTTAGATTTTAACTCAAGGACATTTTCTTCAAAAGTATGAACCTGGTTCTTCAGTTCAGTATTCTCACTCACAGTCTCACTGTCTCTGAGTTCCAGATTCTTACACGTTGCTTTTAAAATCAGACAATCCTTAGACAGTTGTTCCTTTTCTTTATTTATAACCTCAGATTCATCAATGAAATTTAGCAATAATTCAGAGAGTTTTTCTTCAGACAAAAACCTAATCTTGTCTTTGAGATGAATTATACTTACCTCAGATTCCATCTAATTCTTCAATTCCCATAAGTGCTTGTTCATCTCCATATTCATCATCTAATTCCTCGTCTGAACTTTCTCCCCAAGCAGCAACCATAGCCTTTGTTGATCCTTTGTTCTTCTTGGGATGAACATGTTCCTTCTTCCTGTTTCTTCGTTCAAATCTTTCCTTCTTCCATTCAATTTCCCATTGAGGCCAGTTCTTGATGTGATGATCAGTTTTCCACACTTGTAGCAGCCCTCATTGGTCGTTTTTTCAGGAACCCTTGTTTTGTTAAAATTTCCACCTCGTGAAGAACCCTTTCCTCTCATAAGGTACTTCTTGAAGTCCTTGGTGATCATAGCCATTTCATCTTCCTCTAAATCAGCACCTTCAGTGATTCTGAGTGTCAGACTCCTTTCCTTCTTGGGCACATCCATCTTCATGGTTTGCCTTCTAAGTTCATAGGCAGTGAGATTTCCAATCAGCTTATCCAGTTTAAGAGTTGCAATATTCTTAGATTCCTGAATTGCAGTGATTTTGCTTTCCCAAGAAACTGGCAGAACCCTTGTCAGAATCTTCTCAACTTTGTCTTCTTCAAGAACAGTCCTTCCAAGAGACTTGAGTTCTTTTTTAGTGTAGTGAACCTTGTATACATCTCATGGATAGTTTCTCCTTCCTTCATAGTGAAGTTCTCATATTGAGAATATAGTAGAGTACCTCTGGACCTCTTCACTTGAGGTGTTCCTTCATGAGCCACTTGCAAAGTATCCCAAATTTCCTTAGCAGTAGTACAGCTTTGAATTCTGATGTACTCGTCTGGATCAAGTCCACACACAAGCCATTTCTTGGCCTTAGCATTCTTCTCCCACTTTCTCAAGTCCTCAGCAGTGCAGTCAGCTCTTGTATTTTACACGTCTACTCCTTCAACATTCTTCTTCAAGGTAGCCAAAGGACCATCAGTAACAATATCCTATAGCTCGTAGTCTTCTCCAATTATATGGTCTCTCATTATGTTCCTCCACCAGGAGTAGTACTGGACATTGAAGAGTGGAGGCCTAGCAGTAGATTGTTCTTCCCAGTCCCCAGGTGGTGCACTCATCTTGATCTTCTCCTAAGGTTTTAGCCTCTTCAAGGATAACCCGCTCTGATACCAATTGATGTTTTATACTTCAATACCACACAAGAAGGGGGATGATTTGTGGTGTCCAATTTTTTTTGTGCATAGATTATAGAAGGACCTGGTTCTTCTATGTATTCCAACTACTACTGTGGCGGAATAATAAGTACAGAAATATAAAGAACACAGAGATTTTTACGTGGAAAACACCTGACTCAAAAGGTGAAAAAAAACCACGACCTACTTCCCAGTAGGATTTTTCAGAACTCTTTACTAAATCAGTGAGCCAAACTGCATTTACAAAACTCTTTTGTAAACCTAAGATTACCTCTAATCCCTTGTGGCAAACCAGCCTCTAGCTGTTTGCGACAGACTTCAAGTTAACTCTAACTTTAAAACACAAAATACCTATTACAGATGCTTCTAGATAAAGCTGAAAAGGTACAAGTTAAAACCACCTACTACAAGTAAATTAGACTAAAAGACAAACAGTTGGAATTGGTTCTTCTAGCTGGTTCAAGTAGCTTCAGGTTTGCACACTCAAATTTCACACGAACTGCTTGCAAAATTGCCTTGCTATTTTGCTCTCAATTCTTGCTTAACCTCTACTTTTGTGCATACTTGTACAATAAGAACATTCTGTAATATATAAAGAATTAACTAGAGTTCTAATGCTACTCTTCCTTGGTGGAAGAGTTCTAGTCAACCTCAACTCCTAAATCCCTCCTTATCTTAGATATTGTTCTTACTGAATAAGGAGTCCTTCTCCTTATCATTTTTGTAATTTTTTCGATCAGGAGATATCTCTATTTTGCCAGGATACGTTTATCTCCTGCATGTGCATCTCACGTGTCTTGACTCTGCATGTGTCTATGTTTACCAGTGATGGACCTGGTTCATTTCTGAGTTCCTTTGTTAATCTTCAAAACTATTATCTTTCTTGGGCCAACAATCAAGAATAAGTATCTAGCGTTATCTTGTTGCTTATGGAAATAGCATTGTCCCTGTACTTTTTGTCTATTTCTGTGTCATGATTTAAACTAGCCAAATAAAAACTAAAGTTTAAAAAATTGCTTTATAATATAAAATATAAAAAGTTTTATTCTTGGGTTTACGGATATAAAATAGAGTTAACTATAAGTCCAATGTTACTACTAGGTAAATGGAAAAACTAACTCAATACGTAGCCAATTTCATCATCTAACAATGAGGTGAGCAGAAAAGTAGAATAAGATATTTTCTAAAATGGATTTCTATGCGTATTCCATCCAATAGAAGATCGATTCAGGTTTTAAATGAATGGTGAGGGGAGGATGGGGACTCTTGGTCAAACACTTCATATAAATAAAAGGGTATGCTTACGAGATTAATAAAGGATAGATTATTTATTTCAAAATTCGATGCAAGAACTCAAGTGCATATTGCTTGAGAAGATATTGAGCTGGCATTATGGTTTTAACTTCAAAATTCCAAAGAAAAGAGGTCAGTCTCTGAGTTGCTTTTTAGGCCGGTCAGGGGGGCGTTAATTCTTTGCAGATGAGTGGTGATAATTAATATATATCCAAATTTTTCCATTATTTTAGACATGAAATGTTAAAGACAATCTATTCAATTATGAACGTTATTAAAATTAAGGCAATTTATTCAAATATGATGTTGTCTTTAGGCAGTAATGCAAACACCAATGCTCTTAAAGTAAGTGAACTGGAGAGAATAAGATGAAAAGAGAAGATGGTGTAGTATGAATAATAAATAATTATTCTAAAATATCTTAAAGTGTAAACACCCTATTCATACTCATACTTGTGCAAATTCAGAAAGAATAAAAAAGAAAATAATAAAGAGTGAAACACAATCTAGAGTTCAATTTAAATAAATCGATCCTGATGTTTGACAGTTTGCCTCAATCGCTTAGTGCTATCATTAGTGACTCTTTCTTTTTATAAGTAAGGTAAAAATTATCCAGTGCTATCATTATTGACTCTTAAAATGATCTATGTAAGATAGATAAGAAATTTAGCTACTATAGTGATCGTCAAACTTTCTTTATTTTTGATTACTTATTATCAGCTTCCATCTTAGACAGTGTGAGAGAAGTTGTGTTCTTCTGCTTCTTCTTAAGCCAATTTACCACTACTTTCAGTGAATTTGTTTTGGTAGTTTGAAAATAATTCTGGCAGTATGGTGCAATAAAATATAGTTATAAATCTGAGTTGCATGGCATTTTAAACCTGCTCATTTGTTGATGGCACATTAAAATACTATTTCATGTTACAAGTTACGATGTGTATGTGTTGATTGCTTTGCAAAATAAGGGAAGGTTCATATCTAGATAATTTTTTATTGATATGTGACTTAATCTTCATTCCATTTTTAACTTCCAATGTACATGTTCCTCTAATGAATCAATACCTTAACCTTTACAAGTTCACTTTGAATGCTGATATTTCAGACTTTCAGTATTGGTACTTAGCTTTTAGGAGAAATTGCTTTGATTGGGAAGTTCCTAAAATGGCTATATTGTTGAATGAATTAGAGAAGATGGCTCTAAATGTAGACCTTATTATATGGACAAAAGCGGAAAAATGGACATGACTTTATTAATTCATGCTACAGGGTGTCTCAACAGGTATGAAGACTGCAATACAAGTTATCCTTGGAAGAGGTGGATTTCAAAGGCACCCTATAAAGTTCAGTTGTGTTAGTTGGCCTTCTAAATAGTTATGGATTTCAAATGCACTGTTTGTTGTAATTCCTATCATCACTTAAACTTTATGGCCGTATGTGGATAGCCTGCTCTGATGGTCTATATACCCTCTTATTATTTTATTACATAGCCCAAAAAACAAATGGTGTGTACTCAATGCACCAGCACATCAAAATATTGTATTATTTTCATTACAATGTATTCCACTGTACAATTGAAAAAATATGCATAATACTTTAGATATACAAGTTTGAAACTGAGAAATGGTATAACAATAAATTTTTGATAGATAATGAAAAATGTTAGAACAATAAATTCTTAGTGGATTGGTGAATTTCATATGGTCCACTCAATGCTGAGATATACATATCATCTATGGGTCCAGGTTCTAATGTTCTCTAGAATATCAGTTTATCCAACAAAAATTAAGGTTTGAATGGATTGTTGCCTAGAGTATTAATTTATACAGCAAAGGATTAAGGTTTGAAATGGATTGTACCGTCAGATAGTTTGAGCCTACAAGGCAACTGTTGCGAGGTTAAATGGGTTTGAGTGGACCTACTGTTAATCAGCATGGTCAATTTTGACGTGATATTGGGCATGGATTGGTTATATCCGTGTCATGTTGTTCTTGATTGTCACGCTAAGACCGTGACCTTAGCTATGCCAGGGTGTCCGAGGGTTGAGTGGAGAGGTTCTTCCGAGTATATGCCTAGCAGGGTGATTTCCTACCTGAGGGCTCAGCGCATGGTTGAGAAAGAGTGTTTATCTTATTTGGCCTTTGTGAGGGATGTCAGTGGTGAGACTCCCACTATTGATTCAGTTCCTGTGGTCCGTGACTTTCCGGATGTGTTTCCTGCAGACCTGTCAGGCATGCCACCTGATAGGGATATTGATTTTGGTATTAACTTGGTATCAGGCACTCAGCCTATTTCTATTCCACCTTATCGTATGGCACCGGCGAAGCTAAAGGAATTAAAGGAGCAACTTCAGGAACTCCTGGATAAGGGGTTCATTCGGCCTAGTGTGTCACCTTGTGGTGCACCGGTGTTGTTCGTGAAGAAGAAGGATGGGTCCATGCATATGTGTATTGATTATCGGTAGCTAAACAGGGTCACGATGAAGAACCGGTATCCCTTGCCCCACATTGATGATTTGTTTGACCAGCTTCAGGGAGATAGAGTATTTTCCAATATTGACTTGAGATCTGGGTATCATTCATTGAAGATTCGGGATTCTGACATTCCTAAGACTGCTTTCAGGACCAGATATGGTCATTATGAGTTCTTGGTTATGTCATTTGGGCTGACCAATGCCCCAGCTGCGTTAATGCAATTGATGAACAGCGTGTTTCAGCCTTACCTTGATTCCTTCATCATTGTGTTCATTGATGACATCCTTGTTTATTCTCGTAGCTAGGAATAGCATGCTAAGCATTTGAGAGTTGTGTTACAGAGGTTGAGGGAGGAGAAGCTTTATGCGAAATTCTCCAAATGAGAGTTTTGGCTTGGTTCGGTAGCTTTCTTGGGGCACGTGGTGTCTAGTGAGGGTATTCAGGTTGATCCGAAGAAGATATAGACGGTGCAGAGTTGGCCCAGACCGTCCTCAGCTACAGAGATTAGGAGTTTGCTTTGTTTGGCGGTATATTACCGTCTCTTTATGGAGGGATTCTCTTTTATTGCTTCGCCTTTGACCAGATTGACCCAGAAGGGTGCTCCATTCAGATGGTCTGATGAGTGTGAGGAGAGCTTTCAGAAGCTCAAGTCAGCATTGACTACAGCTCCAGTACTAGTTTTGCCTACTGGTTCGGGTTCTTACACAATCTATTGTGATGCTTCTAGAGTTGGTTTGGGAGCGGTATTGATGCAGGACAGTAGGGTGATTGCCTACGCATCCAGGTAGTTGAAGGTGCACGAGAAGAATTATCCAGTGCACGATCTTGAGTTAGCTGCCATTGTACATGCCTTGAAGATTTGGCGGCATTATTTGTATGGAGTGCAGTGTGAGATTTTCACTGATCATCGTAGTTTACAGTATCTGCTGAGGCAGAAGGACTTGAATTTGCATCAGAGGAGATGGTTAGAACTCCTCGAGGATTATGACCTCACTATCTTATATCATCCGGGGAAGGCCAATGTAGTGGCTGATGCCTTGA